>DWRB01000019.1:0-93741 GCA_018250355.1 Bolla brennus | reverse complement strand
AAAATTAACTAAAGAAGACGTTAAAGTAACAAACAAATCTAATAACGATAAAGCGTTAGTTAAAAATGTAACTTTATCAGAAGATAAAAAATCTGCTACAGTTGAGTTATACGATAACTTAGCGGCTAAACAAACTTACACTGTAGATGTAAAAAACGTTGGTAAAACAGAAGTAACTGTTGGTTCTTTAGAAGCAAAAACAATCGAAATGGCTGACCAAACAGTAGTAGCTAATACAGCAACTAAATTACAATACAAAGTTACGGATGAAAACGGTACTGAAGTTGTTTCTCCAACTGGTATTGAATTTGAAACTCCAGCTGCTGAGGGAACAATCAAAAATGGTGAAATTACTTTAGCAAAAGGTACTTCAACTACTGTAAAAGCTGTTTATAAAAAAGAAGGTAAAGTAGTAGCTGAAAGTAAAACAGTAAAAGTTTCTGCTGAAGGTGCTGCAGTAGCTTCAATCTCTAACTGGACAGTTGCAGAGCAAGATAAAGCTGACTTTACTTCTAAAGATTTCAAACAAAACAATACAGTTTATGAAGGCGACAATGCTTATGTTCAAGTAGAATTAAAAGACCAATTTAATGCAGTAACAACTGGAGCAGTTGAATATGAGTCATTAAATACAGAAGTAGCGGTAGTAGATAAAGCTACTGGTAAAGTAACTGTATTAGCTGCAGGTAAAGCGCCAGTAAAAGTAACTGTTAAAGATACAAAAGGTAAAGTAATTGTTTCAAAAACAGTTGAAATTGAAGCTTTCTCTCAAAAATCTTTAAAAGAAATTAAGCTAGAGAAAACAAACATAACACTTTCTACGGAAGACGTAACTGACTTAAAAGTAAAAGCTCCAGTATTAGATCAATACGGTAAAGATTTTACTGCTGATAAAGTAGAAGTGAAAGTTCTTGATAAAGACGATAAAGAGCTAAAAGACCAAAAAGTAACTGCTAAGTACGAAAATAAAGAATTAGTAGTAAATGCTAATAAGCAAGAAGCTGGAAAATACGTATTAGAATTAACAGCTACTTCTGGTAAAAAAGAAGTAAAAGCTAAAGTAAATCTTGAATTAAAAGCTCCAGGTACATTCTCTAAATTTGAAGTTCGTGGCTTAGAGAACGAATTAGATAAATATGTTACTAAAGACAATAAAAAGAATGCTATGACTGTTTCTGTCCTTCCAGTAGATGCAAATGGTCTAGTTTTAAAAGGTGCAGAAGCTGCTAAACTAGTGGTAACAACAACAAACAAAGAGGGTAAAGAAGTAGCGGCAACTAAAGAGCAAGTAACTGTGGACAATAACAGTGTAATTACTGTTGGAGCAGGTGCAAAAGCTGGTGAAACTTACAAAGTAGCTGTGAAATTAGCTGATGAGAAGTTAATCGCAACTCACTCATTCAAGGTTGTTGACACAGCACCAGCTGCTCAAGGATTAGCAGTAGAATTCACAAGTACATCTCTAAAAGATGTAGCAGCAAACGCTGATTTAAATGCTGAGCTTGTAAAAATCCTATCTGTTGATAACGTACCTGCAACTAAAGCAAACGCAACAGTTACTAAAGTAGAATTTGTTTCTGCTGACACAAATGTTGTAGCTGAAGATGGAAAAATTGGTACAAAAGGTGAAACATCTATCTACGTGAAGAACTTGACAGTTGAAAAAGAGGGTAAAGAACAAAAAGTAGAATTTGATAAGCCAGTAAGAGTTACAGTTTCTATTAAAGAAGTAAAACCTGCACAAAACTAATTTAAAATAATTAAATAGTAAGTGCCTTTATAAAGCCTATGAGAAAATAGATGAAAGTCTATGAGTATCATAGGCTTTTATTTTATGTTAATAGTAGAATTGTATAAAGAGTTTAAGGAGAAGGAATAAGGTTTGGAGGGGTTATTAATTTTTAGATTTTAAGAGTTATTTACAAAATGTACTGACTATTTAGCAATAAGATGGTTATATTTTTTAGTTGGAGGGATAGGATACAGTCAGAAAGAACCTAAAATAAAAAACACAGCCATATACAGGTTCTATGGCTGTGTTATATGGTTATTGCTTAAACTTAAACATATCCCCACTCAAATTCGAATCACTATACACGAACAATACCATGTTAATATTGTTGTCTTTCATGTATTGATATACATCTTTTTCGTGATAGTGACGCAGGTCGAGGATAGATGTGTGTTTGAAGCTTTGTGCTAAGTGTGGCACGATTGCGTTTGCGAATGAGTCTTTTAGGACTAAGGCGCGTACTTCATTTGGTGCATTGTTATTTTCGATGACGATTTCTGGATAGTCGTCCGTGTAATAACCTGCGTATGATGTTATATCTTTTTGTTTTTCTACGCCGTATATGTCATCTAAGTTTTGATGAATAGTACCTTTCACATCTTTTGCGGTTACGCTTGTGAAGTTGAAACCGCCTTTCGGTGTATAGTAACACAATTTTTCACCAGTTGCATCGATGAGTTGGTATAGTTGGTTGTTGAAGCTTCCGACTAAATGTTTATTTTGCGCACATGTACGAGTGTAGTCTTCTTTTTTTATTTCTTTTCCTTTATATATAGAAGATTGTTGCCCGATTGTGTTCATTATATATTGGTAGCCTAAGAAGGCACCGTCCATATTCCAATGATGATCTGTTTTGAAATACATGTCCTGTATTTCTTCGTTCGTATAGTTCTGTTTATAGTGTTCCATCAGTTTTATTGGCTTTACGTCAGCTGGAAGTTTTTTTAGAAAGTAATTTAAATTGTCCTGTGCATAAGTGTGAATATGAGAAGGTAATTTAAATGATAATGCATTCGTTTTTGACGGTGGTAAAGCAAAGTAAAACTCGACGTTTTGTTCTTTTGAAAAATGAGATAAGTCGTTTATAGCGGGCATGGATTGATCAATTTCATTATACTTTTTCGTCCACGCTGGATTTTTAAGGAGCCATTTATCATCAGTCAAAATAATGTCGTTAATGAGAGATTTGCCCATATTAATTTGGGCAATTGTATAGTTTTTAATAAATTCATCTCGTCCGATTAGTTGATCATTTGTGTATGTTTCAAAATCTTTAAAGAAGCTACCAGTTAGGAGAGCTTCTTTCGTCAGTGCTGGTTTTTGAGCGAGCGGCCGATTTTCAACTGGTGAAATGTCTCGGTCTGGTTTGAGTAACGATAATATGCCAAATGAAAAGATAATGGTGAGAAAACCAATTAACAGGATGAGGTTCCCCAATTTTTTCATAATAACTTTTCCTTCCTACATAAGTTAAAACCTGAAATAAATAAATGGATTATATGTTGAGTTAATCAAGTACATAACCGAAATCATAAATAATGTTAGTAATAATATAGGACGTACAAATTGCATCGTGAACATATACGTTTTTGGCGCAAGTTTTAATATGTTTTTCATTCGTTTTAAAATTGGTGTCGCTGCGATAAAGGCAATGAGAAATACGATAATGTATTCATGTACGTATAACATTGTATTGTCATCGATGAAAGATTGTCCTCCTATGCCGAACATCGCTTTTAAGTATTGGAACGAGTAAGCGAAGTTGTCAGCTCGGAAGAAGACCCAGCCAATCATAACGATTATTAATACGTATGCATGTTGCAGCGGTTTCCATAGTTTGTTTAATATTTTTTCGAATCCAGCTTTTTCAATTGAAATAATAAAGCCGTAATATAAGCCCCAGGCGATAAATGTCCAGCTCGCCCCGTGCCATAAACCAGTTAATCCCCATACGATGAAGAGGTTACGATAATTCGCTAGTTTTGAAACACGGTTTCCGCCGAGCGGGATATATATGTAATCGCGGAACCAAGATCCAAGTGTAATATGCCATCTTCTCCAAAACTCTGAAATAGATTTAGAGATGTATGGGTAGTTGAAGTTTTTCGGGAAATCAAATCCGAACATTTTTCCAAGTCCGATTGCCATATCAGAGTACCCTGAGAAATCGAAATAAATTTGGAGGGTGTAGGCGATAATACCAATCCATGCCGTTCCAACACTTATTTCAGATGGTGGTAAGGCAAATATTTTATCGGCGACAAATCCTACTTGGTTGGCGATTAATATTTTTTTTGCTAGTCCGAGAACGAAAATTTGAATACCTTCTGTGAATCGTTCAAAAGAATGGATGCGCGTTTTAATTTGCTCAGCGACGATATTGTAACGAACAATTGGTCCGGCAATAAGCTGAGGGAAAATAGATATATATAGCGCTAAGTTAAGTGGATTTTTTTGAACATCCCCATCTTTACGGTATATATCGATGACATAGGACATCGCTTGGAATGTATAAAATGAAATTCCGATTGGTAGTGGAATAGGTTCCACATGAATAGATAAATGCAATGATTTGTTTAAAATGTCTGTGAAAAATGAAATATATTTAAAATAAGACAGTAATAAAATATTTCCGACCACAGCCATAATTAAAAATGTGACTTTCATATTTTTTCGTTTATCATAATGATGCACGAGTAGGCCAAAGCAGTAGTTTAATACGATGGAAAAGAGCATTAAAAGAACGAAACGTGGTTCGCCCCATGCATAGAAAATTAAACTAAATGCAAGCAATACGAAATTACGTAGCTCGGCACGCACTATAAAATAGAGAAATAATACGAGAGGTAAAAAGATAAATAAGAAAATCGAACTACTAAATACCAAAGGACTCTCCTCACTTTTTTCGAAATACATTTCGTGCAAAAAAAACCGACATATCTATTATATATTCTTTTATATAATAGTGCCTTTAATATTTTATCATGTTAATAATTCGATTAAAATAATTATTCTATTACTGTAGTAGAAAGAATTAGCACTTTGAATGCTAGAGGCGGTAAAGGGTTGGAATAGAAAGAAGCAGCATCCAGATGGATGCTGCTTCTTTCTATTCTATTTCTAAATCAACAATTAAGTAAGCGAGTATCACAACAAAGAAAATGCTAACGGCTGGTGCTGTTAATACGTGTCCAGACATAAAGCCGATACCGAGCGATAAGACGAGTGTGCTAGCTAGTAGCATATGTTTTACGCTAAATAGTCTCTTGAAGTTTGTGATGATGCGAATGAATATTTTTATACCGAAATAAAGAAGAGGCAATAAGTACATAAGGAATCCAACAATTCCGAATGCGAAGAATAGGTCGTGGAAATCCATTTCGACTAACTTCATTTTCGTTGTGTAGTTACCAGCGTACCCCATTCCAAATAGTTTTTGAGATAGTGGTGCTTCTTTATAGTATTGTTTATATACTTTTAAAAACTTGTCGCGATCACTGTAAATTAAACTTTTCATTTCAGAGTCTGTTAGTTCGCCTTGCTTATGTTCTTCTTCTGTAACTACTTTTCCTTCTTTTCTGTCTTTTTCTTCTTGTACTGATTTTTTGTATTCATATATTTGTAAATGGATGGTCATGTTTTTTGCGATAGGAGTTTGCGGTGTAAGTACGAGTAACCCTCCTAATACGACAGCAGCAACAACTGTATTTACAAGATATGTGAATCCTTTTCCTTCTTTTTTACGATGTATCATATATTCAATGAATAAGAAGAACAGGGCGATACCAAGTGTAATAACGATGGCACCATAGCCTACTTTCGTTCCGATCATAATGCTTGCATACATTGCAACTACAGTTGGAATCCAGTAATAAGCTTTTGAGAAAGAAGTTGTTTTATGAACTGAGTATAAGACAACGATTGGGAACATAATTGCAAAAATGGAACTTAAATCATTTCCAGCAAAGAACCATCCTCTTGAACCGATCTTTGAGTTCGGATAGCTTGGGAAATCTGTACCAGTTGCCATAGCCGCGATAATTGAAATACTTAAAATTAACGTTGCATATAAGAAATACGTAATGATTTTATGAAACGCGTAGTCGTTATTTTTTAATTCTTTTAGTGCGATAATATATCCAAACAGTAGTACTATTGGATATACACTTTTCAAAATAAATTTCACTTCTTCTCCAAATGAAACTGGAGATTTGACCATTAAATTATTCACAAGGCCAATTGCGAGTACAATGCCAAATAGACATAAATAAAGAATATACTTTTTCGCGCCTTGTTGTTTATGATGAAGAAGTAGATAACCTA
The DNA here is from genome assembly GCA_018250355.1 of Bolla brennus. NCBI lineage: Eukaryota > Metazoa > Arthropoda > Insecta > Lepidoptera > Hesperiidae > Bolla > Bolla brennus. The sequence goes on along the minus strand of DWRB01000019.1, from coordinate 87,626 downwards.
ATGCAAGAAGCATAAAGGCGAAACGGACTACGATTCCGACTGTTGCACTCATGTGTAATACATAGATTGAAAAAGACGTTAATAAATCTAAAATTGGTTGCAACACAATGAATAGCAGTAGGAAATGCGGGAAGTAGTTATCCGTCTGTTTGAACTTAGTAACCATATGTTCCTCCATTTCTTCATTCCTTTATTTCAGAACCTCTATATAAATAGGAAGGAGAATGAATTTCTATATTTAATTTTTATATCAGACTTAAGAATACACCATTTCATTGTAATGGTAAATAGATGAAGAGAGGTGATAAACCGACTTTAATTTCTATATTTTTCAACGGAATTGTATGTTTTATACAAGATCATATACAAATTACGAGATTATTAGACAGAAAATTGAGAAAAAAGAAGGGTTTTTCACCACCTTTCTATAATTATATAAGTATAATCTTTATGCAGAAAAGAGGGGTATATATAATGGAAGTAACAAGTAAAACAGAATCTGTCATTGTGAAATATGAGGGGCACGTTGCAACGGTTATGGTCAATCGCCCAGAGGTGTTAAATGCATTAGATGAGCCAACATTAAAAGAGTTATTACAAAAATTGAAAGAAGTAGCGGAGAGTTCTGCACACATTGTTGTGTTATGCGGAAACGGCCGTGGTTTTTCTGCGGGTGGAGATATTAAATCGATGCTTTCAAGTAATGATGAAAGCAAGTTTGATGGCATTATGAATACCATTTCTGAAGTTGTTGTGGCTTTATATACGATGCCGAAGCTTGTTATTAGTGCGATTCATGGACCAACTGCTGGTCTTGGGTTAAGTATTGCGTTAACAGCTGACTATGTGATGGCAGATATATCATCCGTTATTGCGATGAACTTTATTGGAATCGCTTTAATTCCAGATGGTGGTGGCCATTTCTTCCTTCAAAAGCGCGTCGGTGAAAATATGACGAAGCAAATTATTTGGGAAGGAAAGAAATTATCAGCAACAGAAGCGCTTGATATCGGTTTAATTGATGAAGTAATCGGCGAGGATTTCCAAACGGCTGTGAAGCAAAAAATTAGTGAATGGTCACAAAAGCCGATTAAAGCGATGATTCAAACGAAGCAAATTTTATGTGAAGTAAATCGCTCCAATTTAGAACAAACGCTGCAACTTGAAAAGCGCGGCCAATATGCGATGAGACAAACAGCGGATCATAAAGAAGGCATTGCTGCATTTTTAGAAAAACGTTTGCCTGCATTTAAAGGGGAATAAAGTGAAATTTGAATTAATGGTAGTTTTACTGCCGGTTAATTTAAGGTAAAGGGGAGAAAGTGCTAACACATTTTAGTATAATTGTGTTAGCACTTTTTTTTAGGAGTAATATATGAAGAAAATTATCGGTGTTATCGGCATGATTGTAATAGCATATTATGCTTTGCATAGTACACCATCTATGGCTGTGCGAACTGCATTGTTTTTTGAAGGGCATCCAAGCGTTGCGTTTTCTGGCGAAGTGACGAAAGAAAAAAATGTGAAAAAAGAAGCAATTCCAGTTGAGTACGAAACTCTATATGGTAAGGAAGAAGAATTAGAGCACTATTTCTTTCCTCACGTAAGGGCACATGGGTCAGGAATTGATATGCTTAGTGCGTGCGTGAAGAAAAAATGGTTTTTCTATAAAGCAGAGCTCGGATGTTATTAAACATAGGAGGATGAATGATGTCAGCATATAACAAGTTAGTAAGAGATCGTGTTCCAGAGAAGATTTTGATGTCTGGAAAAACATATACAGCACAAAAATTAACAGGACAAGCATACATACAAGCTTTAGCGAAAATTGGAACGGAAGAAATTCGTGAATTTGCTTCTATGAAAGAGCGTGAACATGCGCTAGATTCTCTTGCGGATGCACTGGAAGTGATCATTTCATTAGCGCGTGCAGAAGGTGCAACAATTGAAGATATAGAACGTCTTCGTAAGAAAAAAGAAATAGAGCGCGGTGGATTTGAAAGAGGCATTTATTTGTTGGATGTTTCAGAAGAATAGTTTCGTAGGGAAAGCATAGCGTTAGTGAGTAACGCTATGCTTTTTTGTTGCAATTAAACTAATAATGAAGAAGATAGCTGTTAATACCCAGCCAATTGTAATAGAAGTAGTAGTGTGAACGGCATAAGAAACTTGTAAACAAAATAATGATGCTAAAAACCAAATGAGTGCAATGTGTATATATTTTTTTGATATATTCATATTTTATAACTCCTTTTGTATACTAAAAAGAATTTTACCGCAATTTAGAAAATTAAGCTATATGAGTAGAGGATTTATAGTAAATTCGGTATACTAAATAATAGAGAAAATGAGGAGGGAACGACAATGGCACATCATGCGAAAGAAACGATGGAACTGATTAAGGAGCTTGTCTCTATTCCAAGTCCATCTGGAAATACAGAGAAAATCATTCGTTTTATTGAAAACTATGTAAGTGAGTGGAATGTAGAAAAGAAGCGTAACAATAAAGGCGCTCTCATTTTAACGGTAAAAGGGAAAAATGATGCACAGCACCGTTTATTAACGGCACACGTTGATACGTTAGGTGCGATGGTGAAAGAAATTAAGCCTGACGGTCGTCTGAGTCTTTCTATGATTGGCGGATTTCGCTGGAACTCTGTAGAAGGAGAATATTGCGAAATTGAAACATCAAGCGGTAAGACGTATACAGGAACGATTTTAATGCATCAAACATCTGTGCATGTATATAAAGATGCAGGTGAAGCGAAACGAGACGAGAAAAATATTGAGGTTCGTATTGATGAGCGTGTCTTTTCAGCTGATGAAGTACGCGAATTAGGAATTGAAGTAGGAGATTTCGTTTCATTTGACCCGCGCGTTCAAATTACAGAGAGTGGATACATAAAATCACGTCATTTAGATGACAAAGTAAGTGTTGCGATTTTATTAAAATTAATTAAGAGATTACAAGATGAAAACGTAACATTACCATATACAACTCATTTCTTAATTTCTAATAATGAAGAGATTGGATACGGTGGTAACTCTAACATTCCAGAAGAAACGGTTGAGTATTTAGCGGTTGATATGGGAGCGTTAGGTGATGGACAAGCATCTGATGAATATACTGTATCTATTTGTGCAAAAGACTCTAGTGGTCCGTATCATTATGCACTGCGTAAACATTTAGTAGAGCTTGCAAAAACGAACAATATCGAATATAAAGTAGATATTTATCCGTACTACGGATCGGATGCATCAGCTGCGATTCACGCTGGATTTGATGTGAAACATGCATTAATTGGAGCGGGTATTGATTCTTCTCATGCATTTGAGCGTACACATGAAAGTTCGATTGCACATACAGAAGCACTTGTTTATGCATATGTATTATCAGAGATGATTGCAGAATAAGAAAAGAAATAGGCTACCTCTAGTAGCCTATTTTTTGTTTGTAGAGAAATCGACTTTATTTTACAATATTAAGAAAGTAGGTTTACTACATAATTCGAGTATTATAAAATGATAGAGGCGCATTAATTTTTTTTGTTCGGATTTATCGAGATTTATATATTAAGATTACGCGTTATTAAAAGATGATTGTTGAGAGGAGTATTATTTTTTATGAAGTATCGTGCAGTCGCGGCAGGTATTTTAGCCGCAAGTTTATTATCGTCTCCAGTAAGTAGTTTCGCAGCAGCGAAGAAGTTTTCAGATGTTCCTACATGGGCGCAAGAATCAGTTAATTATTTAGTAGAAAAAAAAGCGCTAGATGGAAAGCCAGATGGAACGTTTTCTCCATCTGAAGCAGTAGATAGAGGATCAGCTGCAAAAATCATAGCAGTCGTTCTTGGTTTACCGATTGATCCAAAAGCAAAACCATCTTTTAAAGACGCACAGAGCCATTGGGCAGCGCCGTACATTGCTGCAGTGGAAAAAGCAGGTGCAATTAATGGAGATGGTACTGGTAATTTCAATCCATTCGGCAAAATGAACCGTGCATCTATGGCATCTATGTTAGTACAAGCGTACTCATTAGATAAGAAGATTATTGGAGAACTTCCAACACAGTTTAAAGATTTGGAACCTCATTGGGGTAAGAAGCAAGCTAATATTTTAGTAGCTTTAGAGATTTCTAATGGTACGGGAAATGGCTGGAATCCTGAAGGAACTGTAACTCGTGCAGAAGCAGCTCAGTTCATTGCGAAGGCCGATAAAGATAAAACAAATACATCAAAAAGAATGTATATGAACAGAAACTTTATTACATATCATCAACCATCATTATCATCTGGTATTACTGACGTTCAGCATAAGCCACAAATGGTTGAAGTGAAAGAGCAAAGAGCAGACGGCTGGTTGAAAATTGTAACAAGTAAAGGCGAGAAGTGGACACCTTTACAAGAAAAAACAGAAACAATTAACCAAGACTTTACTGCATATGAAACAGCTTCACATAGTTCTAAAGTGCTAGGTACATATAATGCACAAACAGTAACGATTATGGAAGAGAGTGGCAGCTGGATTCGTATCCGCGTAGGCGCTGGTTTCCAGTGGGTTGATAAAAATCAATTAAACCCAGTAAAACAAGATAACTTCTTAGAAGGTAAAGCAATTATTATTGATCCAGGTCACGGTGGAATTGACTCGGGTAATCCTGGTTATTATGAGAAAGAAAGTGAAACTGTATTAGACGTATCATTACGATTACAGAAAATATTTGAGCAAAAGGCACCATTTACTGTTATGTTCACTCGTACAGATAATACACGTCCAGGAGTAGACTCAACAGATTCATTGAAAAAGCGAGTAGAGTTTGCACAGGAACATAATGGAGATATTTTTGTAAGTATCCATGCTAATGGCTCTCAATATAAAAATGGACAAGGTACAGAAACATTATATTATCAGTCAGCAAGAGCAAAAGTAACAAATCCGCATGTAGAAGACAGTAAGTTATTAGCACAAAAAATTCAAGACCGTCTTGTAGCAGCACTTGGAACAAAAGATCGTGGTATAAAACATCAAGACTTATACGTAACTAGAGAAAATACAATGCCAGCTGTATTAACAGAATTAGCATTTGTAGATAATAAAAGTGATGCAGATAAAATTGCTACACCAAAACAGAGACAAGCTGCAGCAGAAGCGATTTATCAAGGTATTTTAGATTATTACGAAGCAAAGGGTAAGAAAGTATCTTCTTTCCGTTAATAAATAAAAAGAGATTGCCGATTGATAGGCAGTCTCTTTTATTTATTAACCTTTCTCTTTATTTCCAGCATGTGATATCATTTAATTTTACGTAAAAAAGATATTCGAATAATTGTAATCATAATAATTTTAAACGATAAAGGATGATAATAGATTGAGTAATTATAGTACAACACCTGCATGTATATATACGTATGCATTTCGTGAGGAGGAGCGTGCTTTATGTTATTTGGAAATGCGCTCGTTCTTTGGAATGGAGTCTCACGTTAATATTTTGAAAAGTAATGTCAAAATTGAGCCGAGTAGAAGTGCATTTATTAAAGAGCGCGTTGAGGTTATGTACGAGGGAGACGACTTAGAAAGTATTTTAAAACAAGTAGAACAAATTGATTTGGCGGGGGCGTCATTTAAAGTTATCTTCGTTAAAATCAATGATCTTGGTAAAGAAAATAAAATTGAATATGGGGAAAGACGTCTCATTGAACGCGACCTCGGTATGCATATTGAAGGAGAAGCAGATGTTCGTAATCCAGAGCGTGTATTTGGGATTGTTCCTCTTGGAGGACGCTGGTACTTCGGACACTATGTAGAAAGTGAACCAGTTTGGTATCATCACATAAAAAAACCGCATAGTTATTCGACATCTCTTAGCACACGTGTTGCGAGATCAGTTGCAAATATTGCTGTACCAAATCCAGAGGGAGTACGAGCAATTGACCCGTGCTGCGGTATTGGAACAGTAGTAGTAGAAGCACTTTCTATGGGGATTAACATCGTTGGTAGAGATATTAATCCACTGGTAGTTCTTGGAACGAGAAAAAACATCGCACATTTCGGATTTGAAGGAACAGTAACAATAGGTCCAATCGAGGAAATTACTGAGAACTACGACGTTGCCATTATCGATATGCCGTACGACTTATTTACGCATGCAACACCAGAAGACCAGTTCTCCATTCTTTCAAGTGCGCGCCGCATCGCTAAAAAGGTAGTCGTTGTCACGATGGAAACAATGGACGACATGATCCATGAAGCAGGATTCGAAATTACAGATCGCTGTGTTACAAGAAAAGGATCATTTACTAGACAAATTCTTGTTTGTGAATAAGAAAGGAAGGTCACCCGTTTAGGTGACCTTTTTTGTTTGTATTGATGTGTGATTGGTTGGTAGTTTAGGTGGAATTTGTCGGTAAGTCGATATCCTATGTCGAATCGCCGATATCGTTACATTAGCATATTACTGTTCTTTTAATTTCTCTTGTTGTGCAAGTAATAAATTGCGTAAAACGTGCCCGCGGTAACTTTCTAGTTTTCGTCCTTCAAGATAGCGCACGCCTAATTTTTTTAATTCAGCTACGTACCAGCCTTTCGTTCCGTAATACATTGGATCACTTCCTTTTTGCTTTTGAACAGTATATGTTGGGGGGGGGAAGTAACTTTCCATTGAAAATAATAAGCCTAGTTGTATCAAGGTGTTCCATAAAATAGTTTCCGGACCGTGTATAAAAAAATAGACAGTAGTGTATGCTTTTTTACACAATGTATACAAATTTATACCCTATGTATTGGCATGATATTTGCAATGAAAATAGTATCAACATATAGGGGAGAGATAGAAATGAAGGTTAGTAAAGTGTACACGACAATTGATGCTCACGTAGCTGGGGAACCACTTCGAATTATTACAGGCGGCGTGCCAGAAATAAAAGGAGAAACGCAACTAGAAAGACGTGCATACTGCATGGAGCATTTGGATCACCTTCGCGAAGTTCTTATGTATGAACCGAGAGGACATCACGGTATGTACGGTTGTATCATTACTCCACCTGCGAGTTCTCATGCTGATTTTGGCGTATTATTTATGCACAATGAAGGCTGGAGTACGATGTGTGGGCACGGCATTATCGCTGTTATTACAGTCGGAATTGAAACGGGTATGTTTGAAGTGACAGGTGAGAAACAAAAGTTCATTATTGATAGCCCTGCTGGGGAAGTGATTGCGTATGCAACATATAACGGGAGCGAAGTAGAGTCCGTATCATTTGAAAATGTCCCTTCATTTGTATACAAAAAAGACGTTCCTATTAAAATAGATGACTATGAATTTCAGGTAGATATCGCGTTTGGCGGAGCCTTTTATGCTGTCGTGGATAGTAAAGAATTTGGTTTGAAAGTTGATTTCAAAGACTTAGCTGCTATTCAAATGTGGGGCGGTAAAATTAAGCGCTACATCGAGAGCCAAATGGAAGTAAAGCACCCACTTGAAGAAGGGTTAAAAGGAATATATGGCGTTATTTTCTCAGATGAACCGAAAGGGGAAGACGCAACTTTACGAAATGTAACGATCTTCGCTGATGGGCAAGTGGACCGTTCTCCTTGCGGTACAGGAACTTCCGCAAGAATCGCAACTCTTTTTGAAAGAGAAGCCTTACAAAAGGGAGAGATTTTCGTCCATGAATGCATTACTGACGGGAAATTCGAGGGGGAAGTATTGTCGGTAACCGCAGTAGATACATATGAAGCTGTCGTTCCAAAAGTAACAGGGCATGCATTTATTACAGGATTTCATCAGTTCGTTGTAGACCCGAGAGATGATTTGAACCGGGGATTTTTGTTAGGATAGAAGATAGAAGGGGGAGATGAACAAATATGCTAGTCATAAGCGCGAACGAACAACGAAACTTAGTAAATATGAACGAAGCCATTGAATACGCGGCGCTTGCTTTAAAAGAATTTTCCGCAGAAAGAACAATCACGCCAATTCGCGGCTCATTACCATTTGCGAACGAGAAAAATACGGCATTAATTATGCCTTCAGTAGCGGAAGGACTTGAGGCACTTGGCTTAAAAATAGTAACAGTAGTCCCTGAGAACAAAAAGATAGGAAAGAAAACGATAAACGGGATTGTTATGCTATCTGACTTTCAAACGGGAGAACCGCTCGCACTTTTAGAAGGATCCTACTTAACGATGATTCGAACAGGGGCCCTATCAGGAGTAGCGACAAAACATTTAGCTCGTCATAACGCAAAAACTTTATGCATAATCGGGACAGGCGAACAGGCGAAGGGAATTGCCGAAGCAGTATTTGCGGTGAGAGATATCGAAAAAGTCATTTTATACAATCGAACAGAAGAAAAAGCGTATGCATTCTCACAATATATACAAGAGAAATTCAATAAACCTGCTTATGTTCACACGAATGCAAACGAAGCAATAAGCGAAGCAGACATCATCGTCACAACTACGAACGCATCCACACCAGTCTTCTCAGAAAAACTACAAAAAGGCGTCCACATAAACGCCGTCGGCTCATTCAAACCGAACATGCAAGAACTACCATCCCACGCTATCGCGGGCGCTAACAAAGTAGTAGTCGAATCAAAAGAAGCAGCATTAGAAGAAACAGGTGATCTTCAAGTTCCAGTGCGAGAAGGTTTATTCAAAGCAAACGACATCCACGCTGAACTCGGCCAAATCATAAGCGGAGAAAAAGCCGGCCGCGAAAATGAGGAAGAGATTACTGTTTTCAAATCAGTTGGTTTGGCGGTAGTGGATATTATTGTTGCGAAGTATTTGTATGAGAGAGCGGTGGAGAGTGGGGTTGGGAATAGGATTGAGTTTTGAGGGAGACTGCCTTTTGGTGGTCTTTTATTTTGGGGATAAGTTCCTTTATTTGGCGACTTATATATTTTTGTACATGAAAGTGTGTTGAGATTGTGGTGTTCTTTTTGTTTATGATGCGTGTATGCATTTCAAATGTGATGTGTAAGGATTGCGGATAACGGATATTGTACTGTGAATGGCAGCTGGGGTACTAAATATTGGACACAACTTAGTGAGAAGTATAGGGAGTAGTGTTATTGATGTAAGAGGTAATATAAATATCAGGGATGCTAAGCAAGCTCTATTTATGGATAGAAATATGTTTAATGTATTAGCAACAGGTGTTTTTGAGTGTTGTTTTAATGTGCTTTATGCTTTTTTATGTGAATATGAAAAATTTACAGGGTACCAGTCTCCGAAATTTGAGGTTGCTTCTGCAGCTGCTATTTTAGAGAACACTAAGAAATATAAATTAAATAATATATAGTTATAACGAAGAGCATCCAAAAAGTGGTGCTCTTTTTATATTATAGGGATTAACTAGTTTTACTGAATATAGAACTGTAGGAGGAATTGAGGCTAGAATATGGGTTATTGTCTCTTCAAATTATGGTGTTTGAAGCACTAGTTTTGGTGGTGACGTTACAACATAAACATTTTATTAGAGATTTTTTAAATTTACATACACTCTAGATAGACTACATATCAACTTCAGATACTTGTTTTATGATACAAGTAATCAAACAAAAGGAGGGCAATACAAAATGATTACAACAGTATTAACGGGGCACTCTTTTAAGTACAGGAGATTATTAACAGGTGGAGAAAATGTTGAAGATGTACAGAAAGATCACAACATATTCCATATGAACAAAATGAATTGCAGCAAACTCTAGAAAAGTACGATTCGAAGAAGTTTGAGTTATAAAAAGAAAATAGATAAATATAGTGAAATAGATAAATTAACAAGAGAAAAGTACTTTGTGTATATCACAGGTGATTTTTATTTTCATTTGGATATAGGACTTGAATCAAACTTTTATACTAAAATATATACGGCAAAAAGGAGGGAGTATATTGCACAAAATTATTTATGGAATATTAATTTTAATGTATACTTTGTATTCATTTTTTGTAAGTGACGGAAGTGAAGTAAGGTTTATTATGGTGTTAACTATAGTACTTATCTTTTCTGTGGTTTTAGAAAAAGGAAATGCAAACAAAACGACTGATTAAGGGTCGTTTTGTTTGCACTTTTTTAATTGGCTATTACAGTCCAGATGTTTTAGGGGGAGCACCAAATTTCATTTTTGGGGCACTATTAAATTTTTAGTTGATGAAAATATGGTGCAACTCCTACTAGAGAAAACACCGCCTATAATAGCAAACTTTTAACCTATTATCATTTATTCCGTAGCTTTTAAGGTATTTAACACGACTTTGGTTGCGTCTGCAATAAGTTTATCATCGTATTCAGCATCTTCTTTATCATGATTAGAAAGTATAGCAAGAACAATTGGCTTTTTATTTGGTGGCCAAATAATTGCGATATCATTTCTTGTTCCGTAAGATCCCGCGCCTGTTTTATCAGCTACTTCCCATCCTTTTGGTACGCCCGCACGAATCAATTTATCTCCAGTTGTATTTCTCTTCATCCAATCTACTAATAGTTCACGTTTTTCTGTTGGAAGTGCAGTTCCTAATGTAAATGATTGAAGTGTCTTAGCTATCGCTTCTGGTGTACTGGTATCATGTGTTTCTCCTGGATGCACTTCATTTAATTCAGGTTCAAATCGTTCTGAAGTAGTAACAGTATCTCCCATTTCTCTCAAGATTTTTTCAAATTCAGAGGGCCCCCCTAACTGTTTAAGAATCAAATTATGTGCTGTGCTGTCACTATATCGAACAGAAGCATCTGCAAGTTCTTTTAACGTCATTCCTGTATCAACATGCTTTTCAGTAATTGGATTATAATTAGAAAGATCTTCATGAGTATACGTAATCCTTTGATCAAGAGCTTCTAATGAGTTCTTGCGTAAAAGAGCGCCCACAGCTAATGATTTAGATGTAGATGCAAATGCAAAACGATCATCTGAATGATAAGCAATAGTTTGATTTGTACCTGTGTCCAGTGCATAAATACCAAGCTTAGCATCATATTCTTTTTCAAGTTTAGCGAAAGATTGGTTACCTGTATTTTCTTGTTTAATTTGATTAGCTTGATTCGTTTGTTTAGGTGGTTCAGATTGAGTGTTACTATTGGAACATCCTATAAGTGATACACATGAAAGTAATACTACAGGCACAATCTTTTTGTAATGTGAAATGTTAAAGAACTTGTTTAAAACGAACATAAATTTTCAACCTCTTTCAAGAATATATGGATTTTGTCTAGGTATTCTAAATACCAATGCAATTAAAGATGGCATAGGGTAACAATACTACTGCAGCTAAATTTTCACAGGTTAAAGGACATCCAAAACGTTTATATGATTGATAAGTCACGGTTTGGGCTGTTTCTTTTTTGTTTCCACTTGTAATGGTTCACCTGTGAAAGTATTAAACTTGTAATACTTAACCGTAGTATTACAATGCATATTTTTTACTTTTGGGAATAATAAGTCCTTTCATTTTTTTGTAATACATAAAAATAGATGTCAAACGGGATATGTTGTATCCAATCTGGACAACTAATATTAGAAATACACTTATTAGACACTCTAAGTAATAAATTTGTTCCACTTTAAGATGAGGAAGAATTTGGGGTTTGTAAAATAACAATGGAACTACGTGTTTTTTCTTCATACAAAAACCTCTACATATAAGTAGAGGTTTTTAAATTGCGTATTAGTGAATTATGCTTTTTCAGATAAACGAAGATCATAGAATACATAATTTTAACTAGATTTATTATTAGCTAGTTTATCTCCACCACCAAGCTCCGCCTCAATCTGCGAAGTCTTCGATGACTCATCCATACGCCAATACGTAATAAAGCTTATTGCGATACATCCAGCTACGTAGAAATAGAATAGTGATTCCATTCCGATACTCTTTAGCCATAATGCGATGAACTCGGCTGTTCCGCCAAATATCGCAACAGTTAGTGCATACGGTAAACCTACGCCAAGTGCGCGAATTTCAGTTGGGAAGAGCTCTGCTTTTACAATTGCGTTAATGGAAGTGTAACCAGTAACGATAATGAGACCGACCATCATGAGTAAGAATGCAACAATTGGTTCTGTCGTTTTTTCCATAAAGAAGAAGATAGGTGCTGTTAGTAACGTTCCGAGAATACCGAAAGCCATTAATAGTGGGCGGCGTCCAATTTTATCGGATAATAGCCCTGCAATTGGTTGAAGTACAACGAATATAAGTAGTGCGGCAAAGTTAATCCAGCTTACAACTTCTTTCGGGAGACCAACTGTGTTTACCATGAACTTTTGTAAATATGTTGTGTACGTATAGAATGCAACAGTGCCTCCTAGTGTTAGGCCGACTACTGTTAATACTGCTTTCGGGTGTTTCATAAGAGCGCGAACGGTTCCTGCGTTTTCGCGGTTTTTAGATTCCATTTTTGAGAACTGCTCTGATTCATCCATTGTGCGGCGAAGCCATAATACAGCTACTGCTCCCATCGCACCAATAATGAATGGAATACGCCATCCCCAAGCTTTCATATCTGGTTCGCTTAGTAATTGCTGAAGAACAATTTGAACGCCTAACGCAACCATTTGCCCAGCAACGAGCGTGACATATTGGAAGCTTGAATAAAAACCGCGGCGACCACTACTAGCCATTTCAGATAAATATGTTGCGGAAGTTCCGTACTCTCCGCCGAGTGATAATCCTTGCAGTAAACGGGCAAGAACTAAAATAATTGGTGCCATAATACCGATGCTTTCGTAACTAGGTGTACAGGCGATAATTAAAGAACCACCGGCCATAACCGTAATGGAAAGCGTTAATGCTGCCCGGCGGCCGTGCCGATCTGCATAGCGTCCCATTAATAAACTTCCGATAGGGCGCATTAAAAATCCGACTGCGAAAATAGCTGCTGTGTTCAGTAACTGACTCGTTGGATCTCCTTTAGGAAAGAACTCTGCTGAGAAGTAAACAGCGAAAGCAGAGTAAACGTACCAGTCGTACCATTCAATTAAATTGCCAACGGAACCTTTAAAGATATTGCCGGCGACTCGGCTTGATTTTGCTTGAGCCATATTAATTCCTCCTCTTACTTATAAATAAAATGATAATTATGAAAGCGTGTTCAATGTAGTTGAATTGTACTGTTCTTTAATTGAAATCTCAATATTATGACAATTTTATTCTTTTTGTACTTTATGTACATGGAGAGTTTTAATAGTTGCTTCATTATTAGTTTTGTCATAATAATAGAAAAAGGAGATTGATAGTTTTGAATATTTTATCAAAGGATATGAAGTATGAAGAAATCACGCAAAGTGTCATTACAAACGAAAATAGTAAGCTTAATTATTACGTTAATTTTATTTGTCGTTCTCCTATTAGCAGGAATATTTGTTTACATTCAGTCCGTTGATACGAAACGCCAAGTGGAGCAGCTAGCACTGCAAACAGCGAAGTCGCTTTCTTTTATGCCTGCTATAAAAGATGCTTTTCAGAATAACGAGCATAAAAGTATGATTCAATCCATTGCGGAACAAGTTCGTGAGCAAGCTGGTGCAGATTATGTCATTATAGAAGATCGCTTTGGGGTTATGTATTCCCATTCTAATTCGGAGTTAATTGGCACAAAGAGTAACAATCCATATAACTATGAAGCACTCACTTTTGGTGGCTATTATACGCTTGAAGGAAATGGTGAAAGTGGTCCGGCTTTAATGGCGAAGGCACCCATTATTGTTCATAACGGAGACTACGATCAAGTCGTAGGCGTTGTGACAGTAGAGTTTTTAATAAAAGGTATTGAATCTAACATACTGAGCAGAACGAAAGAAATTATACTCTTTTCCTTAGCGGTATTACTAGCCGGAATTGTTGGCGGCATTCTTTTAGCACGTAGCATTCGAAAAGATACACTCGGTTTAGAGCCGAATGAAATCGCAGCGCTATACCGGGAACGAAGCGCAATACTACTATCTATAAAAGAAGGAATTATCGCCATTGATCAAAACGGTTTGATTACGATGATGAACACCTCGGCAGAAGAGATGCTACATGTAAATGATGATTATATGCAGCAACACATTTCAAAAGTTTTGCCGGAATTTAATATGGAAAGAGTGCTAGAAAACGACCAAGAAATCGCGTTTCAAGATAAAGTGTTTATTTTAAATAGGACACCGATATTCGAAAATAACAGTACAGTAGGCGTTGTATGTAGTTTTAGAGATAAAACAGAATTACAAAACTTAGTGAATACGATATCGGAGGTAAGAAAGTATTCCGAGGATTTACGCGCTCAAACACATGAATTTACAAATAAACTTTTCGTTTTATCAGGATTACTTCAGTTAGGACATTACAAAGAAGCAATTGAATTTATCCAACAAGAATCTAACATTCATCAAAGCCAAAACCATATTTTATTCCATCAAATTCATGATGCGAAAGTACAAGCTATTTTATTAGGTAAAATCGGAACAGCGTCTGAGAAGAAAATTGATTTTCATATTGAAGGAGATAGTGCACTTCATCCGTTACCAGACCATATAAAAGTTTCGCACCTTATTACGATACTTGGAAACATAATCGACAATGCGTTTGATGCGGTGAGTGGGCAAGAGGAAAAGAGTGTTTCTTTCTTTGTCACGGATATTGGGCACGATATTGTGTTTGAAGTGATAGATAGTGGAGCAGGGATACCGGCAGAAAAAATGACGACCATTTTTCAAAAAGGGTTTTCAACGAAAGGAAATGATCGTGGTTACGGACTAGCAAATGTAAAAGAAATGGTAGATCTACTAGGGGGAACAATTGAAATTCAAAACGAGAAAAATGGGGGAGCTATTTTTACAATTTACCTTCCGAAAACATTGAGAGAAAGTACATGACAAACAGGGGGATGGGCATATGTTGAAGGTTGCAATTGCAGAAGATGATTTTCGTGTCGCGCAAATTCAGGAAGAGTTTTTATTAAAAATAAAGGACGTAAAAGTGATTGGAAAAGCATTGAACGCAAAAGAAACGATGGAACTACTACAAAGGGAAGAAATCGATTTACTTCTATTAGATAATTATTTACCAGACGGAATCGGAACAGACTTATTGCCAAAAATTCATGCAAACTTTCCAGGTGTTGACGTCATTATGGTTACTGCGGCAAATGAAAACCATATGCTAGAAAGAGCAATTCGAAACGGCGTAAGCAACTACCTTATAAAACCGGTCACGTTAGAAAAATTTGTTCGCACAATTGAAGACTATAAAAGAAAAAAGCAATTATTACATAGTAACAATGAAGTGAATCAAGCACTTATCGATAACTTCTTCGGCATTTCGCAAACACAAGACATGAAAAACTTACCGACAGGTGTGGATCCGTTAACACTGCAAAAAGTGAAAGGGATTATAAAAGGATTCGAAGAGGGCATTACAATAGAAGAAATGGGAGAACAAATGGGGGCCTCCCGAACAACCGCAAGAAGATATTTAGAATACTTAGTAGCGACAAACGAATGCACAGTAGAGTACACATACGGCATTATCGGACGACCAGAGCGAAAATATCGCATAGGACGAGGGCTATGAAAAAGCGATTATTACTATGTATATGGATCATGACAGGAGTAATAGCTGGTTGTTCTTCGGAAAAAACTCAAACGAATACAGTGAATATAGACAAAGTAAAAATCGTTGCGCCAAACGTTCAAGGAGCAGGATGGGACTTAACAGCACGAGCGATGCAAAAAACATTAACAGAAGAAAAAATCTTCACAAAACCAATCACTGTCACAAACAAAGTAGGTGGCAGCGGTGACGTCGGATGGAAATATACGAAACAAAAAGGCGGTCATGTACTGGCGATCAACTCAAGCTTACTCATAACGAACAACCTACTAGGCCACAGTAAACTAACATATAAAGACTTCACGCCGCTCGCAACACTCGCGTCAGATTGGGAAGTTGTTGTCGTCTCAAAAGACTCAAACATAGATAACGCAAACGAACTAATGGAACAACTAAAACAAAACAAGAAAAACTTCAAAATCGGCGTTGCCCCCGGACTAGGAAACGACGATCACCTATCATTCGTACAAGTAAGCAAAGCATTCGGCATAAACCCTGCCGAACTACAATTCTTCGTCTACGAAAACAAAGAAAAAATCATAAACGCCCTAACGAACAAACAAATTAGCGCCGCAACCATGACCCTATCCGAAGCCGAAAAACAGTACAAAGCCGGCAAAATAAAAATACTAGCCGTATCCGCACCAAAACGGCTAGACCGACTACCAGAAATCCCAACATGGAAAGAACAAGGAATCGACGTCATCTTCCAGCACTGGAAAGGAATTATGGGTCCGAAAGATATGACAGAGGAAGAGGTTGCTTATTGGGATAGTATTATTAAGCGGATGGTGGAGAGTGATAGTTGGAAGGGGATTTTGAGGGAGCGGGGGTGGGAGAGTTTTTATAAGGGGAGTGGGGAGACTAGGGGGTTTTTGGAGGAGAGTTATGGTTGGTATGGAGAGATAGTTGGTGGAGACAGAGGAGATAAGTAATTTTGGTACTTTGTACTTATAAAATATCTATATCATTCTTAGCATGTGTATTTAAAAGTTTAAGCATAGATTATGCAGTTGAAAATGTCTTAATATAAATATTTCCTTTTATAAAAATAATACGTTATTATAATTTTATAAGTTAAGATAGAAAGGGAAATAAAATGGATGTTAATAATGTAGAGTTACCAGAATCACTAAAAGAAGTACTTTGGGACGGGTGGATACTCCTTGGTATCATATTTGTTGTATGTACCTTGCTAGTAATTATTAGATCTTATATACCAGATGATATGCTACCTATCATTAAAGGTGCTATAGCATTAGTTATTTTAGGTGGGATATTTTATATAGGTTATTAAAGTAATTATTATGGTTTATGAGTGAAAAGGAGTTAAGATGGCTAAGCGAAAGAAGAAGCAAGATGAATCAATATTGGGATCTTTACTAGTTATGACGTTTTTCGGAGTGTTGTGGAAACCGGAATTTTTAGTACCGATAGTAATGCTATCAGCAGCAATCATATTATTATATATGTATGTGAATGTAAAAAAACTACGAGAATTTCGGCAATCAGGAATTTATGATATTGATAAAATGAGCGGACACCAGTTTGAAAAATATTTAGGAAGTCTATTTCAGGCTTTGGGTTATAAAACAGAGGTTACTAAAGCGTCTAACGATTTTGGTGCAGATTTAATTTTGAGAAAAAATGATAAAAGAATTATTATACAGGCAAAACGCTATAAGAATAACGTTGGAATTAAATCTGTTCAGGAGATTGTTGGTGCAAAAGAATTTTATAAAGCTAATGAAACATGGGTTGTTACAAATAGTGAATTTACAGCCGCTGCATACAAACTTGCTAAAGTGAATCGGGTTGTATTAATTAATCGAGAGAAACTTATTAAGCTAATTAATCAGGGGAAAAGAGAAAAGATAAATTAGGGATATAAAAAGTTCTAGACTTATGGAAAAGACACTATGAAAAGTGTCTTTTTGTTTTGGGAATAGAAAAATAATCCGGAAAACTTATATTTTAGTATATAATTTAAAATGATAATAGCTCGTAATAATATTTTTAATAGTAAAAGAGAAATTGTGATAAGATTTTAGTTTTCTGAATTGATTATCTGTATATATTTATATTCAGTTCCTATAAATATATAATGTTCATAATATGAAAAAAAAGAGGGGATTCTTGTGGGTTTACACATTATACCGAATGATTTGCCAAGCTTGACTCCAGGTGAGAGAAAAGTGCTTGAAAAGGTTCGGTCTTTATATAAAGATGTGCAGGGAGAAGCGTATTTATATATTCAGCCAAGAATTAGACATTTAGAACCAGATTTTATTTTAATTGATTCACAAAGAGGTGTAACAATCTTTGAAGTGAAAGATTGGGAACTTTCTTATATTAGTAGAGCGGATAGAAGAAAGGTAGATTTAGCAGATGGAAAACAGGTAGATAATCCATTTTGTAAAGCTAACTTATACCATACTGCAGCACAGAGGTTATTTAGGTTGCAAGATATTTTAAAAGGTGAAAGGGACGAATTAAAGTTTAAATTACATACTAATGTTATATTTCCATATCTTCATTCTAATAAGATTGCAGATAGTGGATTAGAGCAAGTATTTAATCAGCCACCAGCGCAGTATATTTCATCTGACATGTTAAGTAAAGTAAATATAAATCAATTATTCAAAAATGAATTTAGTTTCGTAGAAGAAGATGAAATTATTGCAATACGAACTCTATTATTCCCGGAAATTAAAGTTAGTTGTAGTGATAATCAAATCAGTACAAAAGAATTAATTACCGCACTAGATGCAGAGCAAGAACGTTTTGCAAAACGTGTACCGTATGGTCACTATATGGTAACTGGGGTTCCGGGTAGTGGAAAAACAGTTTTATTGCTAGCTCGTGCAATTCATCTAGTACGTGAACATCCAGAATGGAAAATAAAAATATTAACGTATAATAAGTCGTTACAAACGAAAATTGAAAACAAATTGAATTCCTTAGCAGCTGATCTTACTTTTATGAATGTACGTTTAGAAAATATAGATGTTAGCACTTTTCATAAATTTGCGCTAGATACAGCGAGTATATGTGTACCAAAGAAATCTAATGTGAAATGGTGGAATGAAGAGTTGCCCGAAATTGCTATACAGCGAGCGCAATCGTCATATGATGCCGTTTTAGTGGATGAATATCAAGACTTTCTAGATGATTGGATTCGATTGTGTGTGAAGTCTTGTAAAGAGCATACGTATGTTAATAATCAAAAGGAAACTGTTACTGGGATAAATTTATTTTTAGCAGGAGATAGACTACAGAGCATTTATAATAACTCGGATCATAGTTGGAAGAGCTTAGGCATTGATATGCGCGGGAGAAGTTCTTTACTAAAGAAATCATATCGTGCCGGTAGTCAACATATAGATTTAGCCCTTAATTTCTTGAAGCAAGAAAAGAAATTGGAAGAGGAGGTAAATAAATTTTATTGTCCAATGAGCGAATTATCTTTTGAGAATGAAATGAAAGATGGAGTTAGTTTTATTGAAGGATCATATGAAGATATTAGTAATAGAGTTTACGAACTTATTAAGCGCAAGGGCTATAAGCCAGAAGATATATTAATTTTGTGTAGAGAGCGAAAAGATTGTGAGAATATACAGATGAAATTAAATCGTGAGATACGTCAAAAAGTAAAAGTTACAAAAAATATTACTGAAGGACATTTAATTATAACGACATATCATTCATCAAAAGGTCTTGAGGCACCAATTGTATTTTTAGTTGATGTAGACAAGTTTGAGAGAATGCAGCTTGAACAAAATGATATTAAACTACGTAAGCTATTATATGTAGGCATGACAAGATCATCTGAGCATTTATACATTCATGCTGGAAGTTATGATAAACCTTCCTTTGGACAAGTATTAAGGAACGAAATATCTTGAGGGTATCCTTGAAAATCTAAAGAGGAGTATAATTGAACTGAATGTTAAAACATTAAAGGTGTAGGACGGGGGAATTATGGTGATACATACTTTAGTAAGGGGACAAAAGATAGACGTTACAAAGAATCATCCGGGGATTAGAGGAGTACTGGTAGATTTAACTTGGGATGCCCCGATGAATATGGATGTAGATGCATCAGCTTTTTTAGTAGGTTTTAATGGAGAAATTACTAAAGAAGAAGATTTCGTTTTCTATGGACAACCTTATTCTAGTTGTCGATCTGTTCAATTGGAACAAAATGAAACAAATGGAAATAAACAAAGATTTTCGATAGATTTTACTCATATAAAAGATGACGTACAAAAGATTGTATTTTCGATTACAATTCATAATGCCGAAGAGAAGAAACAGACGCTACGAGATGTTTCACATATTCAATTAAAAATAAGCAACGCACAATCAGGATTAGAAATTATTCATTTTCCTATCACACATCCATTTACAGATGAGAGTGCCATTATTGTTGGAGAGCTGTATCGACATGAAGGAGGATGGAAGTTCAATCCTATTGGAGCTGGCTATTTTGGTGGGTTAGCTGCATTGTGTACAAATTTTGGGATAGAAATCGCAGATGATGAAAAACAAACTGCTCCTCCTGTAGAGAAGAAAATAGTTCCTACTCCACCTCCAGTACAAAAAACTATTAATGTAGTGAAGGTTGAATTGAAGAAAAAACAATCTATAAATATACAAAAATCTAAAATGGTAACAGCTACTTTAGAGTGGGAAACAAATAAAGATTTAGACTTATATTGTTTTTATGTAACGACTAATGGAGAGATAGGAAAGATTTATTATAAAAATCTAGGTTCGTCTAAAGTGTCGCCGTATACTGTGTTGGACGGTGATTCGCAAGAACCAGGAAAAGAAACAATTCGTATTTACCGACCAGAAGCTTTAAAATATGTTTTATTTGCTGCGTATAGTGCTGTCGGCAATGGGGTAGGTAGTTTTTATTCTATGAGGGCAAAAGCTGTTGTCGATAATCATATGGGAAGCGTTGTAACAGCACCGTTATTAGAAATAAATGACCATGCTTATTGGGTGTGTATTGCTCATATTGATTTCACGAATTCAAATGAGATGAAAATTTCACATGTAGAAAGCTACTCAAAAGACCATTCAGAGGCTTCACCACTGTTGTACGAGAACGGGAAGTTTCGAATGGATGTTGGGCCGATGGAATTTAAAAATGAAGAGGATTATCAGAAGTATTTTAAATAATAGAGTATAAAATCATACATCATATTGTATGATTTTTCTTTTATACATAGTTTGGTAAAATAGTAGTAATTGTAATTAATTGTAACGGTGGGATGAAGATGTTAGATAAACTCATAATTGAATTGGTTCAATCAACGAAGCAGATTGAAGACATAAATGGTGATAAAACCTATCTGGTTAGAAATAAGGATAATAGAGAATTAGAAATTGAAATTAAATTTTTACGTGAGCAATATGAAAAAGAATTGGGAGAACGGTCTTATTTTAAAGTGAGCTATGAACTTCTTAAAAATTCTTGGCAAAAGTTTATTGATATACGCACAGTAAAGAGTGAAGATTTTGGACAAGCAAGTGAATGTAATGCTTTCTTAGTAGCTTTCTTTTCACAGCTTCCATTTGTGAATGTAACGGAATCAGGAACTATTACATTTAAAGAATTCCAAACTGATAATTTGCCATGTGAGCAGTATCATAAAGTTGTTGGATTTTTGGAAGAGGTAATAAACAATACATACGATCCGAAAAATTTAAGTGATCAAACCAATGGTAATTTGTATAGGGTTAAATCTAAAGGAAGACAAGATTTAAGATTACTGGGATTTTTAAAGGATAATCATAATATTAATACGTCTTTATTAACTGAATATATTGAGGCGAAAAGCAAGAATGATGTTATTCGAAAGTTAGTTTTAAAGCAGGAATACTTTCACATTGTTATGTTTGTACTTAATCTTTTAAGAGCGTATTCGAGAAGGGAAAAGAAAGAAGCTTTAGTACATTTAGCGATGACGATTGTCCGGAACTCTAGAGGGGATAATTTAATGCTAGAATCATTAGCAAAAGAACGTACGCATAATCTCTTGATGTGGTCTGAGAAATTGGAAATAATTAATGCTGAATGGATTCCAACCGAACAATACATAAAAAAGAGTGAAGAAAAGGGCGGTAATATGAGTAGTAGTTTACGTGAAGGCTTTTTAAAGATAATGAAAGAATATTTGGATGCAAAAACAGAAAAATTTGCAGGACATAAATTAGGATTAACAGTCCGAAATGATATGGCAACAGAGATCATTCGTTTACCATTTATAAATGAGAAGCAGTACAGTGTGATAGGGTCAGTTGGGAAAGGGAATTGGGCAACAGTTCCGTGGATTGCGCTAATGCATAGAGATATTACAACATCGACACAGAGAGGGTATTATATCGTCTATTTATTTAGTGAAGATATGCAACGATTGTATTTGACCATTGGACAAGGTGTAACAGAAACGACTAAAGAAGAGATGCAAAAAACTAAAGAAGAGATCCGCAAGCAAATACATATGTCCCAAAAAGTAAAAAAAGATGATGAGATTTTCCTAGGGACAAGCCCAAAAGCGAAAGGATATGCGAATTCAACAGCGGCTTATATTGCGTACGATGCTAATAAAATGCCAAGTGAAAAAGAGTTAGTAGAAGATCTAGAAGAAATGCTTCGTTATTATGAGGGATTTATTGCTTATAAAGAGGAAGGGACGAAATATGAAATGATTTATGAGAGGAAAGAAGTGTATTTAGATCAGCAATCAATTATCGATCACGTGTCTTCTTATATTCAAAGTAAAGGTTTCTTTTATGAGAAAAAGGATCTTATTAATTTCTTCCTTTCATTAAAGACGAAGCCGTTTGTGATTTTGTCAGGTATTTCAGGTACAGGGAAAACGAAAATTGTTCAGTGGTTTGCGGAGAGTTTAGGGGCTACGGAAGAGAATGGACAATTTACGCTTATTCCGGTTCGACCTGATTGGAGTGATAGTTCTGATTTGCTTGGTTATGTGAATCTTCAAGGGGAATTTCAAGAAAGACCGTTAATTAAAGTTCTTGAAAATGCAGATGCAAATCCAAATAGGCCGTATTTTGTAGTGTTGGACGAGATGAACTTGGCTCGAGTGGAATACTACTTTAGTGACTTTTTAAGTGTAATTGAAAGTCGTAAATGGAGAGATGGGAAAATTGTTACGTCACCAGTGCTTCCAGAATCAATTACGAATAAGCATATTACGATCCCATCAAATGTATATATTATCGGGACGGTAAATATGGATGAAACGACACATCCGTTAAGTAAAAAAGTATTAGATCGTGCGAATACAATTGAATTTAATACCGTTAACTTAGATTATTTTAATTTCTTAATGGATATGGAAGAGAAGGAAGCTGAAATTGTTTCTGATAGCTCTTTAGCAACCAAGTATCTTCATTTAAAAGAATGCTTTAAAGAAAACGAAGATCTTGTGAGAAATATCTCAAGTATTTTAATAGAAATAAATAAAATACTTGAATCGGTTGGAGCTCAAGTTGGGTATCGTATACGAGATGAAATTTGTTTCTATATGGCATACAACGAACAAGGAAAGTTATTGTCATTCGATGAAGCACTTGATTATCAAATATATCAAAAGATTTTACCGCGTCTTGCAGGGAGTGATGGAAGAACAGAAGAGGTATTAAAGCAGTTGTATGTATTATGTGCAAATGAAGAATATGATAGTAGCAATAATGACGCTTCATTTGCTAAGTATCCTCGTTCAGCTAACAAGCTGTCTCATATGTTAAGGAGGTTTGAGTATGATGGTTTCACCTCTTTCTGGATCTAATAATGAGATAGAGCTAGTTAAGATTGAAACAGAGGAGCTATCATTGACGATTAAAGGAAATCCTTATCATGAAAAATACGAGAGTTTAAAAGAATATCACGCTATGAATGCAGATGAAATGATGCATTTTCGTATAGATGGGAAGACGGAATCCGTTTCTGTATTTGATGCGAGATTGCAGAGATTAGATGAATGGAACGAACATCCACCAATCTTTTTTGAAAATAGAAGTTATCAGCTTGTTGTTATTCCGAAAAATAACAAGCTGCTCTCTTTTTATCATGAACATCTGGGTTTTCGAAAACAAGTTAGTTCTATTCAAATGGGACCACTTCATGTGTTAATAGGGAATCTTTCATTTCCAAATGAAGTAGGAAATACAACGTTTGAAATTAAAGATGAACAAGACACTTTATTAACTGTTACATTTGAAGTTTTCCCGGCAAAACTTGATTATAAGGATGATTACAGAGCCTTATTAGATGAAGTAAATGATGAAATTTATAATTTAGCGTTTCATTTACTGAAGAGAACATACTTAGGAGCATCTGCAATTTACGCTACAAATCCCTCGAAGAGTGAATTTTATCGTATTTTAAATGATTCCTTTGAGCGATTTATGAGGTCGATCTCTCATATTAAACGGCAACCGCATCATACGCTTATGACTAGACATCAACTTGTAAGAGGAGAAAAAATTCGTAAATTGGATTCTGTCGGAATGAACTATTTGCGAAAGCGACCACACTTGCTGCAAGGAGAATACAGTATACCGACTAAAGGTATTACGGCTTATAAGGAAGTTTCTTATGATACGCTGGAAAATCGATTTGTTAAATGGATGATTCAAAGAGTTGTACATAAAATAGATGATTTACTTACGGCGCTAGAGACAAAATCTAGATATACACGTGGTGAAACTGATGAAGATTTGCTAGAACGTGTAAAAAGTATGAAGTATCGAATGAAAAGTGAATTGAACGATCCATTTTGGAGAGGAATTGGAAAATTAGATCGCTCAGTCTTTTCACTCGTGATCCAAATGGCAGCAGGCTATAGAGATGCATATCAAATCTTCTTAATGCTATCGCGAGGTTTAACATTGCGAGGACAAATTTTCAAAATGTCGGTAAAAGATGTTGCAAGGTTATACGAATACTGGACGTATTTAAAGCTTGGACAAATTCTATCAAAAAAATATATACCGCTCCATCAAGATGTAATTCAAGTTAAACAAGACGGTTTGTACGTAACGTTAGATGAAAGTAAAACCGCAAAAAGAACGTTCAAGCATCCAGTCACTGATGAAATAATAGAACTGTATTTCCAGAAAAGAAACGGTAGACTGCCAACAGTTACACAAAAACCAGATACGATGCTCGCTATTGAGAAAAAAGGAAAGAACTATCAATATCAATACATTTTTGATGCGAAATATCGAATTGATTTTGCTGAAACATCTCATTATAAAGGGAAGTATGGTGCCCCTGGCCCAATGGAAGAAGACATTAATACAATGCACCGTTACAGAGACGCACTAGTAATAGAAGAAGAAGGACCATTTGAACGAACAGCTTACGGAGCATACGTATTATTCCCATGGAAGCAAGAGGAAGTGTATGAGAACCATCCATTTTATAAAAGTATTGAAAAAGTAAATATCGGTGGCTTCCCGTTCTTACCAAACGCGACAAGATTAGTAGAACAATTTCTAGATCATCTCATTGAAAAAAGCCCAGAAGAAATTATAAGAGAAGGCATTCTTCCAAGAGGAACAAAAGAAGAATGGCACTTTTCATTAGAAGAAAAAGTATTAGTAGGCAGTGTGAAAACTGAAAGTGACTATGAAACATATAGAAAGAATGGCGTATATCATCTACCAGTTACACAACTAAAACCAGGATGGCAAGAAGCGAAGTACATAGCATTATATGCACCGAAAAAATGGCACGGAGAAAAAGGTGGCATTCAATATGTAGCCAAAATCAAACACATTCAAATGCAACAAAACGATGATTATGTACATTTCGAACTAGAGCCATGGAAAAAACTAGACCACCTCATCCGCCCAGTAGGATACGGCATTCAAACATACACAATAACAACTATGTCGTTATTAAAAGAAGTACAAGAACTTCCGGAACTATTCATGAAATCAAAAGAAGAACGCACTCTTTGGAAAACGCTGCGTCGTTTTACGAAGCAAGTTAAGGTTGAGCTGGATCATCGTAATTTAGATGAGGCTTCTTCTGTTAAGAGTTATTATGTGCAAGATGTTCAGATTTGGGTTGATTATGAGAATGGGGTTGTTATAGTTGGGAGAGATGGGCGAGTTAAAGAGATTGCTTTGGAGTTGGTTGTTGGGAGAGGTTCGGTGTTGTTTAGGGAGGTTTTAGAGGTACTAAATGTTAGGGAGTAGTAAAAGGGGATTAAATAATGAATAAGAGACCAAATTTATTATCGCATGGCACAAGTGAGTTGTCGCAAGATGCTTTTATTTGTTGGCTAGTAGAGTTGGCGAATTCAAGAAATAAAAAGTAGATGAATAATTGTACGGAATCAATATTAGTTTTGTTAGAGCAGCATATGAATTGTAGGCTGTTCGTTATGTTTGTGAGTAATACAGATTTATTAGTGTATTATTCAATATAAAAACTTAGATGCCTTGGAAATAGACTGTGTTTTAGATTCATAATTTTTTATAGTGAAATTTATCTAATAGATCAAAAGAAAAACTTAAGATGTTTTTGGAATGTTTTACATATCTAGTATTTTTATATATAATTATTTGTTAATAATTGGGTTTTTGGGTTTGAATGTTTAGTACATGAAAGTAATGCTTCAATTTGAAAAACAAATAATTTTATAAGAATGGGAGTTTGAACAGGAAATGGTATTAGAGATAATAGATAGATATAATTTTTATAAATTAGAAAATGAAATAAAAAAAGGGGGGGATAGTTTTTTTGAGTATATAAACAAGGTTTTAGAATCAGAAGGTTTAGAGGCCACATTAAATATACTAAAATCATCGGGTCTCTCTGTAAATATCTTCAATGATAGAAAGAAAAAAAAGTTGTTTAATAAAATTATGGATAATGTTATTTTGAAAATAAACAATTGTGAGTTGCAAAAAATTGAAGATTTTAGAGATGAAATAGACTATTTTGAGAGTGTTTTCAAGCGTCTTGATGAGCAACGGGAGACCTTTTTTAATAAACATGAGTCTATTGATGATCAATATAAAGTTGCATCCTATTTAATGGCTTTGGAATTACAATTAAATTCTTTATATGAAACAGTAAATAAAGATGATGATAGTTTGATGTTACTAGGAAAAAATAAGACTGAAAGATTTAATAAAACAGTTTCCTTATTTGAAGCTGGTTGTGAATCTACTGGTATGATTTTGAAATATTTTATGTTTAAAAAATATGATTTTAAAGGTATTAAATATAATATATCACCTAATGTCCTTAAAGCTGCCTCGGGTCATATATATTTTAGTGAGGTTTGGAGCGTTTTGGATGATGTTCTTGAATATTGGAAATACTCTGATGTTAATTTAGTATGTGAAGATGGAAAGAAAGTTTTATTTGATATTGTTAATAAAGGTTTCGAATTAAACAATCTGGTTTCAAATGAAAGATTTAATAATCTTCGTGACGGTTGGCAAATGGGTAAATTGGGAGAAATGTATCTACAAAAAAACATGGGGGAAAATGATCAGGATTTCGATAGGATATTTGATGAAAATCAGTCAGATCTTAATCGTTCATTCTCAGCATTATATTTTGGTTCGCCGTTGTTAGAGGATGAGGTTGAGGGGATTAAATTAAAAGAGTGGGTACGCGCATATGAACTTTTAATTGAAGACAGTCAGAAATTTTTGGAGAAAAGACGAAAAATTAAGACATATAATCTTAATAAGATTTGTCTAAGTAAACCTATTCAAGAATGGGAAAAATATTTTCAACGAAATGGCTTTAGTAGAGAAGAATCCAAAAAAATTGTTACAATATTTACATTTGATAATAAATGTTTAGATCTTATTGACACGCCTTTTGTAAAGGTTGATGATAGCCTATTAATTATTCCTACGTTAACTTCACAAGCGGATGTATCAAGGGCACTAGCATCAAACTTCCTCAATCGGGAGATCAATTTAGAATTTAAGGGTACTGGATTTGAAGAAAGAATTAAAGCTGGATTAAACACGTGTGGTTTGATAAATTCAGGGTTAAATAAAAAATTTGAGGGAGAACCATATCAATGTGATGTGGCATTTATTCTGGATAATGAGCTTTTTTTGATAGAATGTAAAGCGCATGTACAACCTTATACTACAAGACAACATGCGAACCATCTATATAAGCTCTATGAGGAGAGTCTACAATTAAAGAGAATAGCAGACTTTTATGAGAGTAATATTCCTATAGTAAATGAACAATTGAATATATCTGCAAATTTTGTTCCTAATAAAGTTCACAGAATTTTATTAACTACATCAATGATTGGAACACCATTGTTTGTTAATGGAGCGTATATAATAGATGAATCGACTTTTACAATGTTTTTAGATCGGACATCACCTTCGTTACATTATTTTGAAGGGGAAACATACTCAGAAACCTATAGTGATAAATTTGAAGTTTATCAAGGCAAGTTAAGTGCGAAAAAATTGGTTGAACTTTTGAAATTTCCTCCTCAAATAAAAATTTCTAGGGAACTGTATAAAGAGAAAAAGCTGTCCCTTGACTTATTTAATATTAAGCGAAATATAAAAGTCAATAATACAATGCATGTTGGTTATGAGTTGAAAAAATCCGAACGCTCCATTTTGAATAAATATTATTAAAGATGGAATGGCAATCGATGAATAAGTTTACAAAAGTTATCTGTTTATTTTTCTTTATAGTGATGTAAGTGATTTTAAATAAGTTTCTAATTGAAATTGCTGTATTGTTTGTTCTAACCTGTACTTTTTTGCCGCTTTTACAATTTAATAACGATATAAAGGAACTACTGGGGGCTGAGGAAGATGGATTTTTCAGAGGCGTTGAAAAATGCTGATAGAATATGTCATGAAAAAAATATTAAAACACTTCTTTATAATTTTAAGTTTAATGTATTAAGGCTTACAGGAATATACTTTTCTACGACTAAAAATATTATAATTTCTTGTAACAATGTAAATAGTGGATGGCTTATAGAAGTACAAAAAAATCATTCTATTAGCACGCGTATACCAAATGATATTTATAATAAAATCAAGCAATTTTTCTATGATTCAGAAATGGATACATACACTTCGGTCAAACCAATATTTGAAGCGCTACATATCCACTTAGTAAACCTTACATTAACAAATACGAAAGAACCCAATCCGAATGAGTTAATTCAGTGTATAGAAACGACTAGGACAACAGATTCTAATTATGATGAAAAAGGAGAGGGAGAAAAGGTTTTCTTTAAAAATTGGAGCAGGCAAACAGTGCGAACTGTAAGTGAATTAAATCTTAAAAAAACTCGTAGGTGGTTTGGGCAAGAAATTCATCTTATATGCAAAGAGAATAATGTGAGCTCTGTATGGTCACATAAACCCCAACCAAATACTGCAATGGGTTTAAATTCATTTATCTTTTTGGATCCTTGTAAGGCTAAGAATGAGCTGGATAAAAAGAAAAATATTTGTTCTCAATGTAAAAATTCATTAGTAGTAAGAAATGGGAGATACGGTCCTTTTTTAGGATGTAGTAAATTCCCAAAATGTACTTATAAACAGAACCTGCGTGCAAGTCAATAACATCTATATCGGTGATGAATTTTTAGAGGCTTGAAAAGGGTTTCATCTTGTATTGCAATGTGTTAGTTGTTGTGATTATTTTTATCTTAATAAAGTTAGTAGGAAGTTTGAATATGGCATAAAGACCGCCCATAATAGGGCGGTTGTTTGTATTATTATAATAAAGTTTTATTTAAGAAATAGAAATTCCAACCTTATTTGCTTTTTCAGCTAGATAATTGCAAAATGCTGAACAAATTATGAGCATAAATTGAGCATCTTCATAAGAAACGTTTGGTGCATCTTTATGAGCGTGACGAATACCATCGTTATCGCTTGTGTACCAATATATCCTTTTGAATCCTTCTTTTAATGTACTTTGGATTACTATACCTTTTTGTTCGAGCTTATTTAAGGCTTTTCCTAGAGTGTCGCCATCATCTTCTATGATAACTTTACAAATAGATTCAACAGCGCTGATAGACTCCTTAATAGAGTTTATATAATCAGGCTTATTTCGATCAGTCATTAAGCTTAAAGCTTGTTGAATATGCATGTTTACAAAAGTTCTATTATCTTGAAAGCGAATAGCCTTTTCGATAGACATAATTTCTTGTTCATTAGTAATTTTAGTAAGAGTATTATTTACAAATCTGTAAGCTGATTTTTCGCGTTCTAAAATTTGATTACATTCATTTTTAAATGATGCACTCATTTTAAGAAAAGTGAAATTTTTGGCGATAAATTCAATGAAATCATATACTTGGTACCATTCGAATTTAAAATATCGCATTTCTAGATATTCAAGAACATCATCCAGGCTAGGGGGTATTTGGTTTAGAGGTAACTTGAAAAAACTATACCATAATTCTGCTGTTATTTTACTTAAATTCTCAAAAGCCTCTTTTTTTAGGGGGCTAGATTTAGAGGTTTTCGCTTGTTGTAATTCTACTCGCCATATGAAAACATAAAAGGAATTCCATAGACTAGTTCGTAATGCTTCATCCATATAATCAATTTGTATTAATTGTTTTACAGGTACAAAGCCCATTCGTTCAGAAAAGTGCATTAGATTATCCTCCAAATAAATTATAGATATTTTTATATTTTATTATACCAATATCTATAATTTATAACTATGTGAATAACAAATTTTAATAATAAAGAAAGCCGTTCATGTTTTTTGAATATTATCTTAGCCATCCTAAAATTTTTGTTTTTTTGTGTTATCCATATATTTATGAGGTAAGATCAAGCCGATGTCTTCAATTTGACAAGGTGAAATCCTTATTGTTGTTAGGTTTTTCTGACTAATTATTTTGGAAACTATTTTTTAAAAGTTTAATTCCCTTGCACCTACCCCAACGTCACCCCCTAACCTAAAGAAGAAAAATCAAAAAGGGGGCAAAACTAACCATGAAAACCACCACAAAAGAAAAAAGAAACACGATCATCATGCTACTACTCTCAGCCGCAATAGGAATCTTTTCACCACTACTCATGTACATTACACTGGCACGGAAAAATGAGGTGTACAAATATCATTGCCGAAAGGCGTTCAACTTTCATTTGTTAATCTTTCTTCTATTTAATATTAGTTCGCGTATTAGTGATGTTTTGTTTTGGATTGTGTTTGCTTTTGAGTTCGTTCAAGTGATCATTGTTGCGTGGAAAGTAATACGCGACAAGCCATATCGTTATTTCATTAGAATTCCTGTATTTAAAGAAGATAAGTATATAGTGGAAGGGGAATAGGTGATGAAACAAGAAGTGGAGATAAGGAGAAAGCGAATGTTTATTATGATTGCCTTGTTGTTTAGTGCGATTTATATTGTTTTACGAAAAAGAAAGTATGAGTACTTTTATGATGGTATTAGCGAGTATGAACATCGTTATAGAGGGAGTGTTCCTTTTGTATTGCTTGTTTTAGGGTTGTTTCAATATTGTAGGCAGAATGAGATGAGTTTTTCTCATATGTTTCAGTATGTGAAAGAGAAGTTAGCGGAGTAGGTGATGATATGGCGTGGATGATTAGTGAGTTTGCAAGTGTTGGGGATGTTACGGTGCGGACGCTTCGTTATTATGACAAGATTAATTTATTAAAGCCGAGCGATTATACTGAGGGCGGGCATCGGTTATATACGAAAGATGATTTGTATGTGCTGCAGCAAATTCAATCGTTTAAGCATCTCGGTTTTTCGCTTGGAGAGATACAAAATATTATATTGCAGCGTGATATTGAGACGAAAGATTTTTTAAGACAAATGTATTTTCAAAGGGAAGTGCTTTTGGCAGAGCAAGAAAGAATTGCAAAGGTGCTTTCGCATATGGATGAGATGACGAAGAAGTTTCAAAAGGAAGAACGAGTGGATGTTGCTTTGTTTTCTTCGTTTTTGCAAACTTTTATATGGGAGAAAGAAAATAAGGAATGGTTAGAGGAACATTTTTCAAAAGAGAGTGTTCAAGATTTTTATAATAATAAGGAATTAAAAGAAAAGTTTGATCGGCGTTTTATGGATGTGATAGGGAAGTTGAAAAAGTATAAGGAAGAAGAGAAGGATCCGAGTCATCATGACGTTCAAGTTACCTTGAAGGAATTTTTCAATGTAATAGAAGAGGTAACGAATTATCTTGATACACCTCAAAGTGATATAGAGGATATAATCCAAAAATCAAACCTTCCACTATCCGAATTCCCAACCCTCTTCACAACTGAAGAAGAAAACTATATAAAAGAAGCAATGCAGCAGTTTAACACCTAGTTAAACTGCTTTTCCATTATAATAGAAGAAAAACCTAACGGAGGGAATTCCCATGCCAACCTACAACAAACTAATCCGAAACAAAATCCCACAAATAATAGAAGCTAACGGAAAAACACCCACAACAAGAATTCTACCCGAAGACGAATACATAAAAGAAATCTGTAAGAAAACACAAGAAGAACTAACAGAATACATTGAAGCGAAAACAAAACCCGATAAACTCGAAGAACTATCCGACCTCCTAGAACTAATAAATGCCCTAGCCGAACACGAAGGGACAACACTAGAAGAAATCAACAACATCCGAAAAAAGAAAGCAGAAGAACGAGGTGGTTTCTCAGATCGAGTCTTTCTAATAGAAGTAACCGATAACTAGCCCCTCCTAAGCCCCTTACAAGCCCCTACCAAGTAATAAATCACTAAGAAAAAACATAACAAAACAAAAACACCAACAAACACCGTAGTAGGAGTCGAAAAAATTTTTGAAATAATACGCCAAAAACCCTGCCATCCCCCCATATATATTATGAAGAGGTTTTCACTTTTGAACGGAGACGGGAGGAATTTGGATGGCGGTGTATCGTACTGTGCAGGTGAATTTTTGGCAGGATGATTTTGTTTTGGATTTGACGCCGGAGGAGCGGTATTTTTATGTGTATTTGTTAACTTGTTCGAAGACGACGCAGTGTGGGATTTTTCCTTTTCCAAAGCGGTTAGCTGAGATGGAGACGGGTTATAATCGGGAGACTGTTGATAAGCTTGTGCAGCGCTTCATTGATTATGGGAAGATTCTTTATGATGCGGATACGCGAGAGTTATTCGTTTTGAATTGGCTTCGTTATAATCCGGTGACGAATACGAATGTGGAGAAGTGTGTGCTTCGTGAGCTTAAGGGTGTGAAGAATAAGGAGTTTGTACATATGTTTCTTCAGAAGTGCGTTGAGGAGGAGCTGAATGTTCCGATGCTTTTAGCGCATTTCGGCATGCCGAGTGATTTGGCTGTGGATGATGTTGAGCCAGCTTGTGAGGAGACAGAGGCGGAAGAAGAGGTTATAGAGGAAGAAACGGGAAGTCGCGTGTTTTCTTTTTATGAGGAGCATTTCGGTAGTTTGTCTCCGCATACTGTGGAGGAATTAAGTGCGTGGATGGAAGATTTGTCAGAGGAGCTTGTGCTGAAGGCTCTTCAAATTGCGTTTGAGAATAATAAGCGGACGGTTGCTTATGTGAAGGGCATTTTGAGAGGGTGGCATGGGAAAGGTTTTACGAAAGTGTGTGAGGTTGAGGCGGATACGGCGAGCTTTCGGAAGAAGGAGTCGTCTGTTAGTACGGGGGAGACGGAGGAGTTTTTGGCGAGGTGTGAGGAGTGGGAGAAGAATGCGCCATCTGAGGAAGAGTTGCAGCGCTTTTTAGCGGAGCGCGGGTGGCGTCCATGAGTATTCAAAATGTGGAGGCGGAAAAGACGGTGTTAGGTTCTCTATTACTTGATGGAGAGCTTATTAAGGAGTGCCGTTTGACGGAGCAGTATTTTTCTCTGTCGGTGCATAAGTCTATATTTCAGTTAATGCGAAAAATGGAAGAAGAGGGGCAACCGATTGATCTTGTGACGTTCATTTCTAGGGTAGATCCGAAGTTTTTAGAGGGGATCGGAGGAATGGAGTATTTTATAGGGTTAATGGATGGTGTGCCTACAACTGCCAACTTCTCTTATTATGAGGGGCTTGTTCGAGGTGCCTGGAAAATGTATCAGGCGGGTGTTCTCGGGCACAAGATGGGAGAGCGCCTTATTGCGGAGAAGAGTGAGAAAATTATTGGTGAGACGATTACGGCACTTTGTGAGTTAGAGGAAAAGGACTGTGTATGTGAGTTTGATTTGAAGGATGCGCTAGTTGATTTATATGAAGAGCTTCATCAAGATGCGAAAGAGATTACTGGTATTGAGACTGGCTATACATCGCTAAATAAAATGACGTGCGGATTGCAGGAAGGTGATTTTGTCGTCCTTGGTGCACGCCCTTCTATGGGGAAGACTGCGTTTGCATTAAATGTTGGACTGCATGCGGCGAAGTCTGGAGCGGCGGTTGGATTGTTTTCGTTAGAGATGAGTAGTAAGCAATTGTTAAAAAGGATGGCGTCTTGCGTAGGTGAAGTGTCAGGAGGTAGGCTGAAAAATCCGAAGCACCGTTTTGCGATGGAGGATTGGGAAAGGGTGAGTAAGGCATTTGCGGAAATCGGGGAATTACCATTTGAAATTTACGATAACGCAGGCATTACGGTACAAGATATTTGGATGCAAACTCGTAAGTTAAAGAGGAAGCACGGTGATAAGAAGGTTTTAGTTATTGTAGATTACTTGCAGCTTATTACGGGTGATCCGAAGCATAAGGGCAATCGATTTCAAGAGATTAGTGAAATTTCGCGTAAGCTTAAGGTATTAGCACGTGAATTAAATGTTTGTGTAGTTGCATTATCGCAATTATCTCGCTCGGTAGAAGCACGTCAAGATAAGCGACCTCTTTTATCTGATTTAAGAGAGACAGGACAAATTGAGCAAGATGCGGATGTCATTATGCTTATGTATCGTGAAGATTATTACGATAAGGAAACGGTGCAGAAAGAGATGACGGAGATTCATGTGGCGAAGCATCGGAATGGGCCTGTGGGGAGTTTTAAGCTGCGGTTTTTGAAGGAGTTTGGGCGGTTTGTGGAGGTTGGATGATAAAATAGAAGAAGGAATATAAAAAAATAAGGGAGTGGTTACGGATGACAAAAGTGGGTCGTTTATATGAACAGGAGAAGCAAGAAGAAATTGATAAAGCACTTTCGGCAGCTAGAATGCTCTTTAAAGGAATGAGTATAGAAGAAATAGCTAAAAAATTAGGTGTAACAATTGAAAAGGTGAAAGAGTGGGAGAAGCGTTTATCCCATTAATAGAGGAGCAATGTTCGGCATTGCTCTTTTTTTATTATCCATGACACAATATGATAAATTTTGGGTGGGTTATTTGCTAAGATAGGCTTGGGAATCTTACATTATAGTTAATAGGGAGGATTTGAAATGTTAAAAAAACTAGGGGCATTGGTTTTAGGAAGTGCTGTAGCATTAAGTTTAGTGGCATGTGATGATGCTACTAAGGAAGCTTCTAATGAGAAAAAAGAAGAGCCGAAGCAAGAAGCGAAGAAAGAAAATAAAGAAAGCAAAAAGAAAATTTCAGCAGCAGACGTAGAAGCTATTAAGGTAGGTGATTCTTTAACTGGTGCGGGTGGGGAGAAATACGAAGATGTAGTCGCAAAGTTTGGAGAGCCGGATAATAAAGCGGAGTCTCAAGCTGGGGATATTAAAATGATTATTGCTAGCTGGACGAAAAACATTAATGGTGACCTTGGAGCGAACTTTAATGTTACATTTACTGAAAAAGATGGGCAAAAACTTGCTACGAGCAAAGCACAAATGGGAATGAAATAAAGGAAGGATAGGATATTCAAAATGAAACGTACAACAGAATTTGTATTAGGACTTATTGGTGGTATTTTCGGCATTTTATGTGCATTTATTGCTTTATTTATTGGGGGAGTTGCTTCTGCTATGGAGGCAGAAGGAGCAGGTAATGTTATAGGTTTAGGCTGGGCAGCGGTTGCTTTATCGATTTTGGGTATCGTTGGATCAGTTATGGTAAAAAGCAAAGCAAAAGTCGGTGGTAGTATGATGACGATTGCTGCAGTTGGAGGATTTATTTGTATTTCTTTCATTTATATTTTACCTGCAGTTCTACTATTAATCGGTGGGTTAATGGGAATCTTTCGTAAAGAGAAAGTGGCAGTGTCTGTATAAATCAATATGTTAAAAATAGCCTACTATTATGTAATAGTAGGCTATTTTGTATATCAATACTTTCTAAATGCTATCTTACTCAAAGATGAATGTTCAAAAACGATGCTTTTTTAAAATCAATGAAGCAAAGGGATTGAAAATAATAGTAAAGAATATTTCTATGGGGCATGTTCCTCTATCTTAAAAAACACCTACTCCACATTCCTCCTAACCCCAACCCGCAACAATCCCTTAAAATCCACCTCAGCAATCAATACACTCACTAATATAAGCGTCGCCCCTAAATATCCTTTTCCAGTGAGCGTTTCACCTGTGAAAACGAAAGCGAAGCCTGCGGAAAAGACAGGTTCTAATGAGAAAATAAGTCCGGTATGTGTAGGCGTCGTGTATTGCTGGGCGATTACTTGCACGATGAATGCGACTGCGGTGCAAAATATGCTTAAGGCTAGGATGATGAGCCATGAGTTGGTTGTGCTAGGCAGTTTTGGCGTTTCGATAATGAATGAAAAAATAAGACTAAATAGGCCGACGAAACCGAGTTGTATGACTCCAAGTGCAATGGAGTTCACATGTTTCGTTACGCTACCAGTAATGATGACGTGAATCGCATAAAATAAGGCAGACAATATGCAAAATATATCGCCATTACCGATCTTGAATTCGCTCGTTAATGTTAATAAGCCGATTCCTATTATCGTTAAAAAGATTCCTACTATCACTTTCTTTTCCGGAATGTGTTTTAAAAATATAGCTGATAATATCGGAATGAAAATGACTGTGAGACATAGTAAGAAACCAGCATTAGAAACACTCGTATACTTTGTGCCGAAAGTCGCAAAAATGTAAACGATAAATAAAACAGAAGCGAGTATAAATGCATATTTTACCGTTTTAAAATCGAATTTGAATAAATGTTTGTAAAATATTAAACCTGATAAAAGAAAGGCGATGATAAATCGTAATGCAATTAAGTTGTATTCTTCTATGCCTTCGAGTCCAACCTTTGTAAGTAAGATGGATGCACCCCAAAAGAATGTAACTAGTAGTAGCCCTAAATCCGCTTTTAATTGTAGTTTCATTTCTATTCCCTCGTTATGTATAAAATTTCAAATCCCATACCCCTATCCCCATTCTATATTTTAATATTAATTCTGAATATTTAAAGCGTAAATTTACCGACGTTTTTTTCAGAACAATCGGTAAGTAATAGTATGTATATAAAAGCCCAGTTTAGAGGGGCTTTTTTTCTATGTAAAATTTCATTTGTTTTGTTTACATAATATCTTTACAATCATTTGATAAAATATATGTAACTGCATATTGTGAGGGTGGATGGTTATCCCTTCTTTCTATTCGGAAGGAAAGGAGGTGATAATATGGAGTTTTTGATTGATCTTGTAAAAGAGTTTCTGAAAGCGACTGTGCGCGAAGTTTCAGCGTATTTTTTGCGGAAGCAACTTCTGGATAAGGACAACAAAAAACCCACTCCGCGCCGTCACAAGCAAAAGGGTGGGTTCCGCAAAAAGAAATAGCTTATAATAACCACCACCCTAAGCGGTAGCAGTTAGGGAAGAGATGTTAGTGCATCTCTTCTTTTTATTATATGCCATTTTATTTGATGTCATACTTATATAGTATTCTACGGAAAATATATCATATTCCTATTTTGTGGTCAATTGGATTGCATAATTGAAAAGGTGTAGTCTTATTCCTCTTCAAACTGAAAAATATCCCGGTTAATAAGTTGGTGGAAGTGTCTATCCATTTCAGCCGCAGAAACTTTTCTTTCATTTTTAAACCACCATGCGCTTAATGAGGTGATTGCCCCCGAATAAAATTCAATGATTAAATCATTTGGCATCATATGGTTTTTGCAAAGTTGATGTAACGCTTCTATTTCTTGTTTTCTCGTTTCGTGACTTAAATACTGTGTCCGGCTAATAAATTGTGCATCAGACATTTGCGTCTCTAATATTTTACCGATTTCTTCATGATGTAGAAATTGTTCCATTACTTGAAATGGTTTACTTAATCGATCTGAAACCGGTATGCCAGCAATCATCTTGCTGTATCGTTTAAATCCAAAGGCTAATAAAGCATCTTTATCTTCGAAGTGTTTATAAAAGGTTGTTCGGTGTACCATCGCAAGATCACAAATTTGGTTAATCGTGATGGTACTATATTTCTGTTTTGATTGCGTCATTAATTCAAATAAGGAATCCCACAATAATTTATGTGTACGTCTAATACGTAAATCAAGTTGTTTTTCATTATCGTTAATCTACAATTCTCCTTTTTTGTAGATTAAATATACAGTGGCTGAAAATTGATCCTCCCTTTTTAATCTACATATGTATATTATATTACATGTGTTCAGGTGTATTTAAAGTTTTTTAAGTAAGAAACAGGAGGAGAATTTGCAAATGAATATGACAACTAAGAGCCCTGCAAGTGGCAAAGTTGATACTTCTAATATGAAACATACCCCGATTTTAATTGCATTGCTTTTAGGGGCAATGGTTGCATTATTAAACGAAACGTTACTTGGTAATGCGTTAACAGTATTAATGAAAGAATTTGGCGTAACAGCAGCAACGATTCAATGGCTTTCTACAGCTTACATGTTGGTAGTTGGGGTTTTAGTCCCAATTACAGCGTTACTTCAGCAATGGCTCACAACGAGACAAATGTTTTTGATCGCTATGGTAACATTTTTAGTCGGTACATCAATTGCGGGATTCGCACCGACATTTTCCATTTTATTAGTTGGCCGTATCGTCCAAGCTGTAGCGACGGGATTAATTACACCGCTATTAATGAATACGATTTTAATTATTTGTCCGCCTGAAAAACGTGGTGCGACAATGGGATTAATCGCACTTGTGATGATGGCAGCTCCGGCAATTGGCCCTACATTATCTGGAGTAATCGTAGACTCGCTAAATTGGCGCTGGTTATTCTATATTGTTATTCCTATCGTGATCATTTCCATTATGATTGGAATGAAGTACATTCAAAATGTTTCAGAGTTAACAAGGCCAAAAGTAGATTATCCATCTATCGTTTTATCGACATTAGGATTTGGCGGACTTGTGTATAGCTTTAGTGCATCGGGTGATTTAGGATGGTCTGATGCGAAAGTGTATGGCACTTTACTTGTTGGGCTTATCTCATTATGTATGTTTGTCGTTCGACAATTGAAAATTGAGAATCCGATTTTAGAATTACGAGCATTTAAAGTTCCGATGTTTACAATATCAGTTGGATTAATCGTTATTGTGATGATGTCGTTATTTTCAACGATGACTTTATTACCGATGTTCCTGCAAACAGTTTTACTCGTTACAGCTTTTAAATCAGGAATTATCATGCTTCCGGGAAGTATTATTAGCGCGATAATGGGACCAATCGCAGGTAAACTGTTTGATAAATTTAGCCCAAAAGTTATTATCGTTCCAGGTATTGTGTTAGTAGGAATTGCAATGTTCTTATTTAAAGGCATTACTCCTGATACATCAATGGTAAAAATTATTGTCATGCATAGCGTATTAATGGTTGGACTCATGTTTGTCATGACAGCACAAACATACGGTTTAAATCAATTAACACCAGATTTATATCCGCACGGAACAGCACTGTTTAGTACGTTACAACAAGTAGCTGGCGCAATTGGTACAGCTATATTCATATCGAAAATGTCTTCAGGAACAACTAGCTATATGGAAAGCTCCGCAAATCCACTGGACCCAGTAGAGAAGTTAAACGGTTTAACTTCTGGATTCCAAGGTGCGTTTACATTAGGGTTAGTCTTTATCATTGTTGCATTTATCGTATCGTTGTTTTTAAAAGAAGAGAAAGAGGGAGTAAAGGCAGCGAGGGTTTTACAGAACGAGAACTAAGGTTTATATAAAAAGACATCTTTTCTAGGAAAGGTGTCTTTTTTATATTTCTTTTGTAACACTTGTTTTGGATATCTTAATACAGAAGAATGGTCGGTGTAATCTCAATGAAGTGAGGATACAGTATGATCGATAGTTTATTTGTATAAATATGGTATGTGCAATGGATTTCCTTTTTGAGGATGAATAACTATTGAGAATAACGATGCAAAGCTTTACTAATAACTAAAAGTCCAATAATGAGGGAAATTGTTCTTATAATAAGTTCTGCAACTAATAAGTCACCCATCGTTTTAGTGACATCATACATAGTCCCTGTAATGAGAATAGGTGCGATCATAATGATAATTCCAATTACTATTTGAAGAAGTAAATTCACGTTTTTATTCAAGATAATCACCTCCGAAAAATATTACAAAACAAGAACATGGAAATTTATGTATTACATATTTATTATACTGTATCGAATTAAGGTGATGGTAATGTTTCTAAATTAAAAAAGAGATGTCACAGAGTTATAAGGTGACACCTCTTTTTAGCTAGTAGAAATTAAAGATGCTTCAATGATGTATCGATCTGGGGCATCACCAATGTAGTTAAAAGGGTAACAGGTTGTTAATGTTAGCGTTGGTTCATTTTTTTCTACAATAACAGTTCGATCTTCTGCGTCTGTTATCCAATGTTTGTTAATGTTATATGTGTATGTCTTATTTTCGTATTCTACAATAAGTTGGTCATTTTCCTTTAATTGACCTAAACGAGTAAATACAGTATCTCGGTGGCCACTTAAAACTGTATGACCATTTCCAGATGGTGCAGTCGTTAATTCGCTAACAAACATGCCAACGCCCTTTTTTAGTACTTTATCATCAGCTCCCCAATATATGGAGTATTTCTTTTGTATTTTAGGAATGATTAAGTAGGCTACTTTTTTTCCTAATTGATAATTTACTTCTGAAGACGGAATTTGCACAATTTCTTCATGGTTTTGAGGAGTTTCTATTTTATCTTCATTGTCTTCAGTGGGCGCTGTGATTGGTATTTGTGTTTCGTATTTCTTTATTTCGCTCGTAGCTAAAGATTCTGCGGAGCTTCTAGCGAAATACCATTCTATAAAACAATAAGAAAAGATCGAAATTCCAACGATAAATAAACATAAGCCTATCCATTGGTTTATTTTCATTTATATCACTCCATTTTAAAAGGACAGGGGAAGCCTGTCCTTTAAAGGAATTATTTTATGCGTTTGTTTTTTTACGACGGAACATTAATACAGATCCAATTGCAGCTAAACCTAAGCTTGCTAACATCATTGTAACACCGTTTGATGCTGTATTTGGCAATTTTTCGCCTTGTTTTTTATCATCTTTTTTCACAGCTGTATTTGTGTCTTTCTTTGTTTCTTTTACAGTTGTTTGAGGTTTAGTTTGTTCTTGTGGTTTGTTTTCATCTTTTTTAGTAGTTTGTTTACTAGCTATAAATTGGTCATAATCCCCTTTTTTAACTTCACAAGGTAAACCATCGTTATCACGGTCTAGATCGTGAGGGTCGTTCGTTGCGCTATATCCGTTGCTGTGCCAGAACTCCATAACTTCTTGCTTGTTTTTGAAGTGACCACAGTTTTTGTCGTTTGGATTTTTTGCTGCAAATGCAGACGAACTGTACCCCACAGTTAAAAGTGTGAACGCTGTTGCTGAAACTAATAGTTTTTTCATGATTTTCTCCCTTTTCCCAATATT
This sequence comes from Bolla brennus, assembly GCA_018250355.1. Taxonomy (NCBI): domain Eukaryota; kingdom Metazoa; phylum Arthropoda; class Insecta; order Lepidoptera; family Hesperiidae; genus Bolla; species Bolla brennus. The sequence goes on along the minus strand of DWRB01000019.1, from coordinate 46,190 downwards.
ATGTATTACATTGAAATATTTTACAGGCAAATATTCTAAAATACAATATAATAATTTAAAAAAATGTAAGATTTTCGAAAAATCTTACATTTCCTCCGTAACATCATACCTTAGCAACTGCCCCTGATCATAAAACCTCTCAAAAAGAAGCCCCATTATATAAAAGAATACTAGCCCGAAACAAATATGAATGAGTGTAAAAGTAGCTCCAAATGAAGAGAATTCATACACGAGAATCGGCAATTTCGCAGTTGTCCAAACGCCTAAGAAAAATACGATGTACCGAATGCTTGCACTTTTCTTTAGGAGTAGTGCTGCAATCGGAAAGGCAACGTAGAGAGGACCAGCTGCAATGCCGCCTAATAATAAAGAAAATAGGATTCCATATATACCGGATTTTTCGCCCATATATTTCATGAGCGTTTCTTTCTTCACCCACTGATCAAGTAATCCTACAAATAGTAGGACAGGGGGGAGGAGAAACAACATATCTAAAATGCTATTCCCTGTTAGTTGTAAAGCGCTCCATCCTAAAGATTGATTTATAAAAGTTAATACAAAGAGTCCCAGTAATAAGACGAAAAAGAAGCGATATTTTTTTAGTTCCTTCATACTATCACCACCCAAATGATATAGGAGAATAGGAGAGACATGAGCAAAGCAGATGCATTACGTGCGTAAGCAAAGCTTCGTCCGAATATTTTTTGTTCCATCGGTAATGTTGTAAGCCCTACTGACATGAGTGTAGACATAAGTGCTGCAACTTGAGGAAGGCCTGCGCCGTGTTGAATTAATGTATTACCGAGAGGAAATACGACGAAGCTTGGAATAAGTGCAACGGAGCCGAGTATCGCTGAATAAACAATGCCGATAAATCCGGACTGTTCTCCAATGATGGAAGAGATGAAAGACGGCGTTAATATAGAAAGCGATAAGCCAACGAATAGCATGATGGAAAGCATGGCAGGTAGAAGATTGCGAAACATTTTCCATGACTTCATTAGAGCTTCTTTCGTTTTCGTGCGGTCCTTCATAAAAGAAATCCCCGTAAGAATAATGGCTAAAGTGTAAAGGATCACGCCGTTAATCATGATCAGATTCCTTTAAGTCTTTATATTTATCTAAGAAAAAAGATAAGTTCTTCATTTTCTCTTCAATATCCATTTGAAAATCTGCCAATTGTTCCTTTCCAGCAGGCGTAATTTTGTACATCTTTCTCGGTTTGTCTTGATGATCTGTACTTACATAAGATTCGATTGCACCTTCGTTCTCTAATTTTTTTAGCGTGCGATATAAAATGGCGCTATCGATTGGATTGACGGGAAGTTCTTCTTCGCACTTTTGCAGTAATTGCCCGCCATAGTTATCACCTTCTGCTAAAAATAACAAAAGAAATGCACCTGTATGTCTTCCTGTATGTTTCATGGATATACCTCCTTGAATGAATTAGGATTTATGCTGTTAATGACAGTATACTGTTGTTAACAGTATATGGTGCATGAAGTGCTATGTCAATTTTAAAATGTGCGAATTTCGAGGATACTATTTTCTAACTATTACCGTTGATAAACTATTAATGAGAAGGGTTGTACATCAAAAAACACAAAAAAAGACACTCTCAAGAGTGCCTCTTATTAGCAGCCGAATCCGCCGCCCCAACAGCTAGCGCCAACGATGATTAATAAGATAAAGAGTACAACAAGTAAAGCGAATCCGCCGCCGAAACCGCAGCCTCCACCACAAGTACCTCCATAGCCCATATTAACTCCTCCTTCCATAAAGACCATTAATTAATGGATTTAATTTACTTTATGTTTTTACGGATAAACTTGAGCAGGTCCTTTTGAAAAATAAAAGGTGCTTAGATTTTATAAGAGTTGACGACCTTATTTTTGTCACGGGTATTATGCTGATGACATATTGTATTTTATTCTGTGTATTGGGGGAAGGAGGATCTTTATGGCCAATTCTGAAATGATTTTACGATTACTTACGGATTTAAAGATTGAACAGCAAGCTTTAAAAGAGCAGTTGGAAAAAATACAAACAGCTGTGACTACTCTTGAAGAAAAATCAGCGATTGTGGAAGAGAAACCAACGACTATTGAAGAAAAACCAGCTGTTGCTGCTGCAAAGCAAAGAGCTCATTCTGGACACCCGACATCTTTTCGTGCTTGGAGAGCATCTGCTCAAAAGAATTCATAAAAATATAAGAAAAGAAGACATCGATTACGATGTCTTCTTTTGCTTGTACAATCCAAATGAGTTAAGAAGGTATATCCATATTGCTTTAAAAATAAGAAGAAAATAACGATTGTCGACTCCTTTTTTAGTATAGCATGTAATAATAAAGATTTTTTATGTAATATTGCATATATATAGATTATATGATGTTAATATTATATATTTTAGTTGTCTGTTATTTGTTTTAATTCATTTACTTATATTATTTTTTGAGCGCCCCATTGATGGGGCCTTTTTTTATAATTGTTTTAAGGTGGAAACCCCTGAAGCATTATGAGGGGTTTCATGACTAGGAAAAAGATTATTGGTGCTTAATGAGATGAAGACCCGGATGTTGTATCTGAATTTCTTCTAAATGGAGTACTATTTATTTTTAAGCTGTTCCCCATAAATGATAAACCATGCCGATAACAAAAAATGCTAGTCCTACAAACAAAACGGTTAAAGCAAGCATTCCATTTTTATTATGTTCCATAAAGTTAGCTCCTCTTTGAGTTATATACAAAAAGCCTTTAGTCGTAATTATGGCTAAAGGTTTTGCTCTTCATACTTTGTAGTTTATAAAAAAGTTGCACTTCTGTATTAATTTGGAATATGATTGTTTAAAGAGTAGGTGATGAGTACATGCAGGAAAGAAAGCAATTCCCGCTTATATCTGGAAATCTCTCATTAGATTTAGTGAATACAGAGTTAGTTAGGCGTGGACAACGTTATGATTTATTAATAACAGATGAAGATGTATTAGAATGGCTACATGTAATAAAGGTTAATCTTCCTTTTTGGAACGAAAAAACACTTATAGGAATTCAAGAGCGAATGAATCAAGTTACATCTAGCATACTAGAGCTAAGAGAATTACTGAGAAAACAGTTTGAGGCAATTACTGATCAGCACGAAATTTCTGATGATTTTATTACGTATTTAGAAAAACAAATTGAGAAGGCACCATTTACATATAAAGTTATTGAACAGAGTTTAGTACCTATTCCAGTTGGAAAAATTGAGGATGTACTTGTATCGTTAATTGCATTTGATGCTTTAATGTTAATAGCAGAAAATGAGCTTATTTCTCTTAAAAGGTGTTCAAACCCTGACTGTGTTTTATTATTTATAGATAAAAGTGGAAAGCGAAAATGGTGTTCTATGAAAATATGTGGGAACCGAAAAAAGGTAGCAAAATTTCAGGTTCGAAAATCTGAAGAAGTTTAGGGAATCAACTTATAACAGTTGATTCTTTTTTTCTGCGTCTTTAAACTAACCTCTAAAATCAATGTTGACCGGTTAGTTTGTTCGGGATATAATTATTGGTAAATAAAGGAGGAGAATAATGAGTAATATAACAGCAGCTAAGCAGAAAGAGGATCAACCAATAAGTGTACGATATTTTGCAAAAATGAAAGGGAAAGGAAGAAGTCCATTACAAGTAAATATAAAGGACTCTTTAACGGGATTATTGGGGGGATTTTTAACGATTCTCACCTTAACATATTTAACGAGTATAACTTCTACAGAATTATTAATGGCTCCATTTGGAGCGAGTTGTGTATTAGCGTTTGGAGTTTGGAATGCACCGCTATCTCAGCCACGTAATATTATTGGAGGACATTTGATTTCAACTTTCATTGGTCTATCAATATATCATTTGTTTGGAAATGAATATTGGACAATTGCTTTAGCAGTTGGGATGTCGATTGCTATTATGATGTTAACGAGAACAACGCATCCTCCGGCAGGGGCTGATCCCATTGTCGTTATTTTAGGAGCATACAGTTGGAGTTATTTAGTAACACCGGTTTTAGTTGGTTCCCTTGTTATTGTAGTTATTGCTTTATTTATTAATAATATGAGTAGTAAAAGGAGCTATCCAACTTTTTGGATATAGTTTGTAAAGTGAAAAACAATATAAGTAATTATATTATTTTTACTATGTTTCATTTTTTATATAGAAAAAGCCTTTGGTCGTAATTACGACCAAAGGCTTTTATTCTCATGCTTTTTAGTTTACAAAGAAAAGACACCCATATAAGGGTGTCTTTTCCAATAGTTTTTTAGCAGAAGCAAGAAGCTCCAACGATGATTAATAAAATAAACAATACGACTAATAGTGCAAATCCTCCAGAAAAACCGCAGCTTCCACCGCAACTACCACCAAATCCCATAATAGTTCCTCCTTTAATAAGAGGGGAAAACAAAGGGTCACTCGTGTTTTTTAACGGATTCCATTTACTTTATGTTTTGAAGTATAAACATGAGCAGGTCCTTTTGAAAATAAAAAAGACACCTTGAGGTGCCTTTTGTCCAATGTAATTTCATTAATATTCGTTAGCATAAAACTCTTTTATTAGTTTTATTTCATTTGTATTCGGGTCAAACTTAAATATTTTAATTTGATTAGATTCGTCTTTATAGGCAAATGTATTATCGCCAACTGGGGTTATATTGCTCGTGTTTACGATAGGATCACTACCTTGATCAGTGATTTCCACAGTTTTCTCACGATCCCAAAACGCAATGACAATGATCAAGATAATAAGGCATATACGTATGTTACGTAGTTCTCTCGATACAGTATTCTCCATTCGATAGTCTCCTTTGTTGTTTAATAGATTTTGCTTATAAAAGAGATAATTCTTATGAAAATAAATAAAAAAGACACTGTAAAGTGTCTTTTTTATTTGAGTTATGCGCATTGCTTAATAAGACGCTAGTTCCTCAGTTTGAATATGAGTAACTATGTAGGGTGATTTTATTATAACATTTTAACCATTACTGGGTCTATATGGAATTTTATTAATGATTATGTTTGATTATTCAGGATGATAAATATGGTAAAATACGTAAGTTATCTACGGTAATTGTAAAATATAATGATGTATATATCTAGTCTTGTAATGAATGCAAGCAACAGCTGATCGATTGTTAGTATTTTTCTTTGTAAAAAAATATTCAATAATTTATTATTGCAACCGCTTACTCTTTGTGTATAATAAAGGTAAGTTAATAAGTAAAAGGATTGTTACTGTTCGGCAGGCAAAACCTAAATTGATCTAGAGGCTACGGGTGTAGTGTGGCTTTTGGAATCAGTTTAGGTTTTTTTATTACCTTTTGTGACTTTAAGAAGAAGGCGGAACAATATGAGAATCCATAAAATCTTAAATAACAATGTTGTTTGTACGATGAAGGATAATGAGACAGAAGTTGTACTGATGGGCAGAGGTTTGGGATTTCAGAAAAAAGTTGGCGATGCTATTGATGAATCTAAGATAGAAAAGACCTTTGTGCTAGAGACAAAAGAATTATCAGAGAAACTTGCTAGGTTGCTAACTGAAATTCCTGTAGAAAATTTAGAGATTACAGAGAGAATTATTCAGTTTGCTAAGACAGCTTTGCCGGGGACTTTAAGTGATTATATTTATCTCACATTAACGGATCACTTAAGTTTTGCCTTAACGCGGCATAAAGAAGGAATGGATCTCAAAAATACTTTGCTTTGGGAGATTAAGAGATTTTATCAGAAAGAGTTTGAAATTGGTCTACAAGCTTTGAACATAATTGAAGAAGAGACTGGGCTTACACTTTCTGAAGATGAAGCAGGGTCAATTGCACTACATTTCGTTAATGCGCAGCAAGGAGAGCCGGCGATGCAACAAACGATAGCGATGACGAAAATCGTCCAAGATATTTTAAATGTTGTAAAGTACCACTATAAGATGAACTTAGATGAAAGTTCATTTAATTATAGTCGATTTGTAACGCATTTACGGTATTTTGCGCAGCGTTTAATGCAGAAGGAATTGAACTCGGCCGATGATGATTTTTTATACGAGCAAGTGAAAAGTAAGTATCAAGAAGCGTATTGTTGTACAGAAAAAATTGAAGCGTACTTACGAAAAGCACATAATAGTCATCTTTCAAAAGATGAAAAAGTGTACGTAACGTTGCACATTCATCGTGTAACGAAACGCAATGAGTTATGTAATTGAATAAACGGGATTGTTACTGTTTGGCAGGCAAAACCTAAATTGACTTGTAATGGAGTGATTCGTATGTATCACGCCGTTACGGTTAGTTTAGGTTTTTTCTTTTATCCCGTATTAACGGGCAGTAAGACTCCCACCTTAAAATTGGCTGCGGCAAAGAAGTTAGGTGGAAGATCAACTGCCCGTAAAGACCCGATTGGTTCAACTAATAATCAGTGGGGGATGAACAAAATAAAAAATGGGATGATTGTAGGGAGGGAAAGTTACTATGAAATATGAAAAATTAGCAAAAGACATACTGAAGAATGTCGGCGGGAGAGAAAATATACATAGCGTTGTACATTGTATCACTCGCTTACGATTTCAGTTGAAAGATGAGGGAAAGGCAAATACAGAAGTACTGAAAAGTATGGAAGATGTTGTGACTGTTATGAAAAGCGGCGGACAATATCAAGTTGTTATTGGTAACCATGTATCTGACGTATACAAAGCGGTTATCGCTGCTGGAGGGTTTCAAGAAGCTGAGGAAGAAAATGAGAGTGAGAAGAAAAAGAGTAGTCTTATAGATATTCTTTCTAGCATTTTTACTCCTATTTTAGGAGTATTAGCTGCAACAGGGATGATTAAAGGATTTAATGCACTATTTGTAGCGTTAGGCTGGTTAAGTACGCAGTCAGGAACGTATCAAATATTAAATGCAGTTGGCGATTCGTTATTTTATTTCTTCCCGATTTTCCTTGGTTATACAGCAAGTAAGAAATTCGGAGGCTCACCATTCATCGGTATGGCAATTGGAGGAGCTTTAGTTTATCCAGCTTTATCCGGTTTAAAAGCAACTGAGCCATTATATACGTTATTTGCAGGGACGATATTTGAATCACCAATTCATATTACGTTTTTAGGAATACCAGTTATTTTAATGAACTATGCATCATCTGTTATTCCAATTATTCTCGCTGCTTATTTTGGAGCGAAAGTAGAACAGTCTTTAAAGAAAGTGATTCCGGATGTTGTGAAAACATTTTTATTACCATTCTTCACATTATTAATCGTTGTACCAATTACATTTCTCGTTATTGGCCCAATCGCGACGTGGGCAGGTCAGTTTTTAGGACAGGCGACGCTTTGGGTGTATCATGCAAGTCCATTAGTAGCGGGTGCCTTACTCGGTGCTTTCTGGCAAGTACTTGTCATATTTGGCCTTCATTGGGGCGTCGTTCCGATTGGCTATAACAATTTAGCAGTAAACGGTGTTGATCCAATATTAGCGCTTATATTTGCTGCCTCATTTGCTCAAATTGGTGCTGTGCTTGGCGTTTGGATGAAAACGAAAGACAAGAAATTAAAAACACTTAGCATTCCAGCTTTTATTTCAGGTATTTTCGGCGTTACAGAGCCGGCGATTTATGGCATTACACTACCTCTTAAAAAGCCGTTTATTATGAGCTGTATTGCGGGAGGAATTGGCGGCGCAATACTTGGCGTATTTGGTACACAAGTTTATATGACAGGCGGACTTGGTATATTTACGCTTCCGACATTTATTAGTCCGAAAGATGGGATTAGTGCTGGATTTTGGGGAGCAATTGTTTCAATGGTTGTTTCTTTAATAGTAGGTTTTATTCTGACTTACTTATTTGGTTTTACGAAAAAGAAAACATCTACAGAAACAGAGGAAACAAGTAATAAAATTGCTGCATCAAACGATGATGAAGTAATCTTTAGTCCTTTCCATGGCGCCGTTATGCCGCTTCAAAACATTGACGATGCTGCATTTGCATCAGGTGCGCTAGGTGAAGGAGTTGCGATTGAGCCTTCAGAAGGAAAGTTGTTTTCACCAGTTTCAGGTACGATTGCTGCGCTGTTCCCGACGAATCATGCAGTAGGAATTACGGCGGATTCAGGTGCTGAAATTTTAATCCATATTGGGATGGATACTGTGAAATTAAATGGTGAATTTTTCTCTTCTCGTATTGAACAAGGAGCGAGAGTAGAAAAAGGGCAATTACTGATTGAGTTTAATATAGCTGAAATTCAAAAGGCGGGTTATATTGTGACAACACCAGTTGTTGTTACAAATTATGATAAATATAGCATCAAAAAAACGGAAATAGAAAAGATTCAAGCAGGAGATTCTTTACTAAAGTTAGGAGTTAAATAGTAGTTACATTTCATACAGGTTCAAACGAAGAAAGGTATTCTTTAAAACTTACAATAGCTTTCTTCGTTCATTCTTATATAAAGGAGTTTTTCTATATGTCTAAAGTTAATTTTCCAAAAGGATTTTTATGGGGTGGAGCAACTGCAGCCAATCAAGTTGAAGGCGCATATGTAGAAGACGGAAAAGGGTTAACGACGGTTGATTTATTACCAACTGGTGAAAATCGTTGGGATATTATGAAAGGAAATATTCATTCCTTTACACCGGTAGAAGGAGAGTTTTACCCTTCACATGAGGCGATTGATTTTTACCATCGTTATAAAGAAGATATCGCTCTTTTTGCAGAAATGGGATTTAAAGCGTTACGTGTATCAATTGCGTGGACGCGTATTTTCCCAAGTGGTGAAGATGAAAAGCCAAATGAAGCAGGATTACAGTTTTATGATAATTTGTTTGATGAACTGTTAAAGCACGGTATTGAACCAGTTGTTACGATGGCTCACTTCGATGTACCTGTTCATTTAGTAGAAAAGTATGGAAGTTGGAGAAGTAGAAAACTTGTAAACTTCTTCGAGACGTACGCAAAAACTATTTTTAATAGATATAAAGATAAAGTGAAATATTGGATGACGTTTAATGAAATTAATATGCTCTTACATTTACCTTTCATGGGAGCAGGTCTAGCGTTTAAAGAAGGCGATAACAAAAAACAAATTCAGTATCAAGCAGCGCATCACCAACTTGTCGCAAGTGCGTTAGCTGTAAAAGCATGTCATGAAATCATTCCAGATGCAAAAATTGGTTGTATGCTTGCTGCTGGTGCGACGTATCCGTACACATGTAATCCAGATGATGTACTTCGTGCAATGGAACAAGACCGTGAATCATTCTTCTTTATTGATGTACAAGCAAGAGGCGCATATCCTGGATACGCAAAACGCTTCTTTAAAGATAATAATGTAACAATTGAAATGGAAAAAGAAGACGAGGGAATTTTAAAAGAGCATACGGTTGATTATATTGGCTTTAGCTACTATTCAAGCCGAGCAACAAGTGCAGATCCAGAAGTGTTAAAAAGCATAACGAGTGGGAATGTATTCGGTTCTGTTGAAAATCCATATCTTGAAAAATCAGAGTGGGGATGGACAATTGATCCGAAAGGCTTCCGTATTACAGCGAACCAACTGTATGATCGTTACCAAAAACCGTTATTTGTTGTTGAAAATGGTCTCGGTGCAATTGACCAATTAAATAGTGAAGACGAAGTGAATGATGAATACCGTATTGATTACTTGCAAAAGCATATGATTGAAATGTCAGAAGCAATCCAAGATGGAGTAGATATTATTGGATATACAAGCTGGGGCCCAATTGACCTTGTAAGTGCTTCTACTGGAGAAATGAAAAAACGTTACGGATATATATACATTGATAAAGATAATGAAGGAAAAGGTTCATTAAAAAGATCGAAGAAGAAAAGCTTCGATTGGTATAAAGAAGTAATTAAGACGAATGGTAAGAGTTTGGAGTCTTGAGTATGAAAGGGAGACATCTTAATTGATGTCTTCTTTTTTTCATTGTAAATAATGCATGGAGCTATATTTCCCTTTACACGAACATAAAGGTATAATATAGTTTAGTTAAGTGAACTAAACTAAACTGAACTATTTGAAAACGAAATAACAGCATGGAGGAAGAACGCTATGACTAGATCATATAAAGAAGTAATTAATGAAATGAATCGAGCCTACACGGAACTCTACATTTTACTATTTCAAGATTTAAAGGATGAGTTCGGTCTTACTGGGCAGCAAGAGAGCATGCTATTTCATATTCATTTAAATGAAAACACGACAGCCAATAACATTGCGAGTACTTTTAATATAACGAAAAGTGCGGTGAGCCAAGTTTTATCGAAACTGGAAAAGCAACAGATGATTTCAAAACAAGTTAATCCGAACAATAAAAGGGAGTATTTCCTTACGCTTGGTCCAAACGGTAGTAAGTATATGGAGCAATTGTCGAAGTTAGATGATGTATTAATCGAGAAATATTTTTCGAAAATTGATATCGAAGCTTTGCAGCAAATGACTGATACGTTAACGAAAATAAATAAAGTGATATTGGAAGAAAAACAGAAGGATATTGAGTCTAATGAGTAAAACCCGAGATGAAGCAATTAGTAGAAAGGAGGAGAAGTGTGTGATGAGTTACATACCGAATATGCTTACGATAGCAAACTTTGTATGTGGGCTTTTGGCTATTCACGCTGTTTTCGTTCACGATATGTATGGTGCAGTTATGTTCATTATTACAGGTATGGTATTTGATCTGTTTGATGGCATGGTTGCTCGGAAATTAGATTCTGTTTCGGAAATAGGCGGAGAGTTAGACTCATTTGCGGATTTAGTAACCTTCGGTGTGGCACCATCTATTCTTGCATATAGTGCCTCGTTAAAAGAGTTGCAGTTTATTGGGATGATATGTGCGCTTGCTTATAGTATTTGCGGAATGCTTCGGCTTGCCAGATTTAATACACAACAAAGCAAACTCCCAACATTCATCGGAATGCCCATTCCATTTACGGCAATGTGTCTCCTCATTTTATGCCTCCTAAATAATCCAGTTTCCGTGGCATTTGGCACATGCGTACTCGCTTATTTAATGGTGAGCAAAATTAAATTCCCCCATTTTAAAAAAGATATATCGGAAAGCTTGAAGTCCGAAAGATGGGATTAATAGGAAAGGTAAGGAGCATAACATGATTCGTATCGCATTAAGATCATTCAACATACAAATATATTGTTTGCTAGGCGTGATGTTATTGGGATGGTTGGTGACACCTTTTCAAGCCCAGTTTGTAGGGATAAGTATCGGCCTGTTAGTTAGTATGTACTGCGCCTGGATTTTAGGAAGACGTATCGAAAAATTCGGAAATAGCATCGTAAAAAAAGAAAAAGCACCGATGCTTGGCATGATGAATCGGTTTGCAGCCGCAATACTCGGCGCGATTATTATGTATGAAATTGAACACCATGAATTCATGTGGACATTTGCTGCGGGAATTATGGGTGGGTATTTCTTGGTTATTATTAATTTGGGGTATTACAGTATGAGGGATGCGAAGGAATAAAGTGCTGTGTAAATAACTAATTTGGATATGAAAACCTTCCTTTATGGAGAGCTTTTTATTACAAAGAAAAGACACCCATATAAGAGTGTCTTTTCCGATAGTTTTTTAGCAGAAGCAAGAAGCTCCAACAATGATCAATAAAATAAACAATACAACTAGTAAAGCAAAGCCGCTGCCACAACCACTACTACAACTACCACCAAATCCCATAATAGTTCCTCCTTTAATAAGAGGGGAAAACAAGGGGTCACTCATGTATTTTAATGGATTCAACTTACTTTATGTTTTTTACACAATAATTGAGCAGGTCCTTTTGAAAATAAAGAAAAGACACCCTAAGGTGCCTTCCTCCGACTTGAACCATCTTAATTTTAATAATATTGGACTCCCGTCCGAATATTATTTTACCATGTTAAGTTGTTTTTGGAAATGTTCCATATCAATAATTGCAATACACGTTTTAGTTTTTGAATGATGTATCTGTCTAAACGTTGAAATTAATAAAGGAACGACATACTTGAGGGTTACCTCAAAATTTAGCGAAAGCAAAGAATTTAGGTGGGGGATCAACTGCCCATAAAAGTCCGATTGGTGAGGGCTGATAATCAGTGGGGGATGAAGAAAACCCCCACTGATTAAAGTTTCACTTTATGAGTGATTACAATCATACCATTAAAAAGAACCCCATAAATGATAAACCATTCCACTAACAAAAAACACTAATCCTAAAAACAAAACAATTAAAGCAAGTACTCCATTTTGATTATGTTCCATAAAATTAGCTCCTTTTAGAATTATTACCTCAAAATTTAGCGAAAGCAAAGAATTTAGGTGGGGGATCAACTGCCCATAAAAGTCCGATTGGTGAGGGCTGATAATCAGTGGGGGATGAAGAAAACCCCCACTGATTAAAGTTTTACTTTATATACAAAAAAGCCTTTAGTCGTAATTATGGCTAAAGGCTTTGAGCGTTATACTTTTTAGTTAATAAAATCTTATAAGAAGAATTTATAATGTTTTTTATCGAATTTGGAACTGAAAATGTACTAGCTTGATAATGAAGCCTGGCTATTAGAATTGAAAAATTTTAGTTTTATTATAATTAATAGAAATGAGAGTAGTGTGAATATAAATCCGCTCCAAATAAGCTGGTGAATACCTAAGTTTGAAATGAACCAGCCTCCAATAGTAGTTCCTAAAGTAATTCCGAGATTTGAGAACGAAACGAATAGACTGTTACCAAATTCGGGTGCTTCTTTAGCTTCACTTATTAACCATGTTTGACCAACAATTAATCCACCAGCATGTACGATTCCCCAAATGAATACTATAAAAATCATGGGAACAAGGTAGGAACCTAAATAATAAACCAATATGTAAACAATAGAATATAGAATAGGGAATGATATTACAGTGTTTATTATGCTTTTTTGCAGAAGACCACCAAATAAATGATTACCTAAAATCATAACTATACCAAATATGAATAGCATGATACTGATGAGAGATCCATTCATGGAAGTTACTTTTGCAAGGTACTCAGCGAAGTAGCTGTATACGGAAAACATGGCTGCAAAAAGGAATGTGACGGTTAAAATATTTAACCATAATCCTGGTTTTCCGAGTATACGAATTTGTTTGCCGAAAGACATTTTTTCTTTAACAGGCATAGAAGGAAGTAGGAGTAGTATTCCAATGAATGCAACAGTGTTAACGAATGCTCCGAATAAGAAAGCCATTTCGAGTGAAAATTGGTCTGCAAGGTAAGAGGTTAGTGGTACACCTAAAGCAAAGCCAACAGTAATGCCCATGAAAACTTTTGTAACCGCTTGACCGCTCTTTTCTGGAGGGACAAGTTTAGCAGCTGTTACAAGAGCGATTGAAAAGAAGAGTGGATGAAGCGCTGCCGGTAAAATACGAAAAATAAGCATGATTTCAAATTGCGTTGTATAAGCGTAGATTAAATTTGAAATAACAAATATGAAAATTGCTGTTAATAAAATTATTTTGCGATTCATACTAGAGACGAGCAGAATTAAAAACGGACCAGAAATAGCAACAACTAGTGCAAATATACTTACTAAAAATCCAGCTTGTGTAGTTGAAATTCCGAATTTTTCAGTGATTTGTGGTAATACGCCGACAATACCCATCTCGGTAGTAATAATTCCGAACACACCTATTGCGAGTGTCAGAATAAGTAAAGGATTTACTTTTTTCATTTATAAAACTCTCCATTCGTATCAGTATTTTGAAAGTAAATTCATTAAAAAAGAAGCATTATTATAAGCATGATTGGATGCCAATATGATCAGGAGTATGTAATTCAAAATACAATAACAGATATCTAAATAACTAGATATGACATGTTAAAAAAATTTCTCCTTTGGACGTTTCTTGCTTTTATAGGCAGTGCAATTTATACAAAAGTCATTGGATACCTGTAAAAAGCAGAATGTATGAAAGCTAATAATCAATTAGTATGTTGATTATTAGCTTTCATTTTATAATTCGTTTTGGACGTATTCAGAAAACTCTCGTATTGTTTTTTCATTTCGACGATAGTAGGTCCATTTTCCAATTCGGTCAGACTCTAGTAGGCCTGCTTTTTTCATAGTTAATAAATAACTAGAAATAACCGATTGGGCTAAGCCAGTTTTAAGCTGGATATCTCCTACACATACGCCAACTTGAAAGTTAAGGTCTTGTTCTAGATAAGGTTTTTCATCGAAATGGTTTTCTGGATTTTTCAACCATGATAAAATTTGACATCTTGTTTCATTTGACAATGCTTTATAAATTAATAAAGGTTCCATAAGGATATTATATCTACTTTTATAGATTTGTAAATGGGTTTTAGTGATTTTAAGGGAAGAAGGTATAGTTGATCACTTTGAATAGGAATAAGGTGCTCTTGATCTGTACCCTCTGTAAAGGACATTCTAAAAAAAGTTAGGCAACCTAAAAAAGATGATTTCTGTATGCAAACAGGAGTCATCTTCTTTACATTCTATTGATAGCAAGAGTGATTATAGTACGTCATATATTTCTTAATTTCATGTGTTAACTGAACAAACGATTCACATGATTATATACTACAAGGGTTGCATGTGAAGATTTAAGAAAAATTTTATATTTACCCCACTTTTTATTTTAAAAGTTTTCCCTATCCTATAAACAAGTAATATCAAGAAGTATACTAAAAATGATAAAGCCATAGATGAAAATGTAAAGTTAGGGGATTCTGCATGCATACAGAAGTTTTAATGAGTTATTTATATACTTATTTTTTTACTATTATTTTTTGTATTGTGTTTCAAGTGGGATGTTATTTTAAAGCGAAAAACAATATATCTATTCGGCATTTTCTATGGGTGTATGTTTTTCTATTTTACCTTTCGCTCGTGTATAAGGTGACGCAAATCGCGACTGTATGGGATATAAGTAGATATGAAACGTGGATTCGTGTAAATCAAATAAACTTGATTCTATTTGATACGGCAGGTAGTACGACGTATCTTTTGAATATTGTACTGTTTATGCCGTTCGGTTTTTTATTACCGACTATTTGGCCGCAGTTTAGAAAAATGAAAAACACCGTATGTGCGGGATTCCTTTTTTCATTGGCAATCGAGTTAAATCAATTACTAAATAATAGAATTACAGATATTGATGATTTATTTACGAATACCCTCGGGGCGCTTGTTGGGTATGTATTATATAAAATATTATATACAGCATTATTTAAAATAATATTAAAAAGAGAGGAAAAAAAGCTGGATACGAACTCTTCTTTAGTTATAAAATACGAAGCTGTTTTTTGTCTAGTATGTTCATTTGTAGGTGCGATGTTCATTTATTATCCAGCTTTATTTGGGAGACCTGTAATTCTCCAATGAGATGTGCGATCTCGTTTATAAAATGATTCTAGTATTGCTTCCAATCAGCACAAGATTCTCTCTATACGTTATTAAGCTATTCAGCAGACTGTAACATTGTCAGTAATCGTATTGGTGAGATTGAAATAAAGGCTGACAGTTTCTATCCAAGCTTTTCATTTATGTATGATGCGCAAGAATTATTTATTATTGGTGGAGAAGAAAAATGGTCACATATCCATTATATAAAAAGATTTTTTCATCTTGAGCAGATTACAGATGAGCTAATTATTGATGTAAGAAAATGAGAGACGAGAGAGAATAAATGAAAAACCCCTCAAGTATAGAACGATATACTTGAGGGTTTTTATGTAGGAAGAAGGCTTTTCTATTTTTCCCTAGAATGAACAGTAATGTATAATCTAATTCCTTAATGTAATAAGGAGGCAGTAAAATTTGAACAGGAAAATTTGGTTTGTAGTTACTTTTTTTGCTCTTTTAGTAACTGGCTATGTTGTTGTCCAATATTTTATTATGGATGGATTTCAAACAGGGCTTGTAAAAGCGAAGCTTATGTTTGGATCTAAATTAAGTGCGTTCTGGTATATGATGCTATTTATACATATTACAACTAGTATAGTAGCATTAGTAACTGGCCCTTTTACATTATCCACTAAATTTAGAGAAAAGAATATCAACCGTCATCGAATAGTTGGGAGAATCTATATGTTTGGTATATTATTAGGAGGCGTTTCTGGACTGTACCTATCCTTTTATGCTACGGGAGGGTTGGTAGCGAAGTTAGGTTTCGGTTTGTTATCCGTATTTTGGCTAACATCAGCATATGAAGCATTACATAGAGTTAAGAATAAAAAAATTAAAGAGCATCGGAATTGGATGATTAGAAATTATTCTTTAACCTTTGGAGCAGTTACATTAAGAATTTGGCTACCGTTGTTTATCGTTCTATTTGGAATAGAGCGGTTTGAACTTAGTTACGCTATTATTGCTTGGTTAGCGTGGGTACCCAATTTAATTGTTGCAGAATTATTCATAAGAAAAAGATTTAATAAAGGAAAGTACGAAGGAAATGAGGATTTACATTTTTGATATAAATTTGCTGTAATATTGAGGACAGAATTTTTTTTATAGCTGAATTACATACAAAAATAGGATGGCCCATTGAAGCCATCCTATTTTTATTTGTATTACCAACTAGCAGTTTCCGTATTTTCCTTCAACCACTTCACCCAATCCAAATCTTCTACCTTAAGCAAACTGAGCGATACACCTTTCATATCTAAAGAAGTTAGCAATGTACCAACTTTTACGAATGTAATATGTAAGCCTTCCAGCTCACATAAACGGCGAATGTCATTTGCGAAAATGTATTGCTCCATTAATGGAGTTGCGCCTAGTCCGTTAATGAGAATGGCAAAGTTGTCGCCTTTTCTCCAGCGATAAATGCTTTTTAGTTTGTTCATTAGTTCGATCGCTAATATTTCGGAAGAGGATAGTGCTTCTTTACGGTAACCTTTTTCGCCGTGGATACCGACCCCATAAAATACTTCATCATCGTTTAATGTGAATGAAGCTTTTCCTTTCACTGGGTCATTCGCAGGTGAAAGTGCGACTCCTAATGTATGTAAGTTTTCGGTGATAGAACGGCCGATTGTTGTTAGTTCATCTAAAGGGTGACCTGCAAGAGCGGCCGCACTGAGTATTTTTTGAACGAAAACAGTACCAGCGACGCCGCGTCTTCTTTTATTAAACGAAGCATCATCTTCAATTGAAACGTCGTCATTTACGATGATGTGGTCAATTTGTCTTCCTTCTTCTTTCACGATTTGTTCTGCTGCTAGAAAATTCGCTACGTCATCTTTAAAGTTTTTGATGATGAATAAAATACTTTTATCTTTTGGCATGAGGCGAGTTGCTGCAATAATTTGTTCCACTGTAGGCGGAGTGAAGATGCTTCCGTTTACGGCCGCCGTAAGCATACCTTTTCCTACATAACCAATATCAGCAGGCTCATGTCCGCTACCACCACCGCTTATGATGACAACGTTTTGCTTCAGTTTTTCGATATCTTTTACATAAATGATGTTATTTGTTTCGTCGTAATTCACTTTGTCGTTATGTTCAAAATAAAAGCCATGCATCATATCTTGAACGATATGTTGTACATCATTCATAATCTTTTTCATTGCTTTTGCCACCCTTTAATTACTTTGCTGATTGTTCCAGTAATAGTAGTAATTGATTGTTTATCATATTTTTCATGAGAGAAGACATAATGGAAGGATCTACTTCGCACTTGCTTTCAATCCAATCTTTTATCGTGCCAACGAAGCCGTGGCTATAAAAGGAGGCAATCGTATTTTTTGTCTCATCAGAAAGGCTGAATCCACAGCTCACAGACAATTCATCAATAATTTTCATATATAAGTTTTTCGTATGCTCAAATAAATAGTGATTAAACGAGTTTTGCTCAATGACTTTAAAAGCATTTCGGTAAAATTTTTGATTTTCATAAAAATAATCAAATAATAAATCGAAAATATTTTCCCACGTTTCATAGTCGAGAAAGTCGATAATGTTTTCTTTCGTTTCTTCTCTATAAATCCAGCTTAATAGCTCAAATTTATCTTTAAAATGATAATAAAAAGTTTGCCTACGCATTTGACAGTGTAACATAATATCGCTCACTGATATTTTATGAAACGACTCTGTTTCCATTAAATACTTCAATGAATTCGCGATTATCTTTTTAGAAATTATAGAAGAGGTCATCTGAATCATCCCTAGAATGTTAGTAATATGAAAATCCTACCTACAAATGAGAGCGGTGTCTTTAGACAGATTGTCCATTTTGTCCGTTTACTATAAAACGCTTTCATTTTAACATGGATAGTAAGAAGAAGATTTCAAATATATCACAATATATTAAAGGAATTGAGGGAGAATCACAATGAAAAAGATTATAAACAAACCAGAAACATTAGTAATGGAAATGTGCAACGGAATGGTTATGGCTCATCCAGAGCTTGAGCTTTTGAAAAAATATAAAGTCATTAAGAAGAAAGAAATGAACGAAAATAAAGTAACGTTAATTAGTGGTGGCGGTAGTGGTCATGAGCCAGCGCATGCAGGACTAGTCGGAAAAGGAATGTTAGATGCGGCAGTGTGCGGAGATGTGTTCGCGTCGCCTTCACAAATTCAGGTGTATCAAGCGATTAAAGAGACAGCTAGTAAAAAAGGTACGTTATTAATTATTAAAAATTATAGCGGCGATATTATGAATTTCAAAAACGGAGCACATTTAGCGACGGAAGATGGAATTGAAGTTGACTACGTAAAAGTGGATGATGATATTGCGGTAGAAGATAGTTTGTATACAGTAGGACGCCGCGGCGTTGCGGGCGTTATTCTCGTTCATAAAATTGCCGGTGCAGCAGCGGAAGCAGGTATGGATTTAGGAGCGGTGAAAGCTGTCGCAGAAAAAGCAGCGGCTAACGTGCGTACAATCGGTTTAGCGTTGACGTCTTGTACAGTTCCAGCGAGCGGATCACCTACTTTCACACTTGCGGAAGATGAAATGGAATACGGCGTAGGTATTCACGGTGAACCAGGAATTAAACGTGAAAAAATGTTGTCAGCAGATGAATTAGCTAACCGTATGACAAATGATTTAATGAAAGATTTAGGAGTAAAAGACGGCGAAGAAATTGCGCTTTTAGTTAACGGTTTTGGCGGAACACCACTGCAAGAACTTTACTTATTTAACAACGCAGTTACACGAGAACTAGCAGCAAGAAACATTAAAATAAACAGAGTATTCGTTGGTAATTATATGACGAGTATCGATATGGCTGGTATGTCTTTAACAGTGATGAAATTAGACGATGAGTTAAAAACATTACTATCGAAAGAATGTAATACACCAGCATTTAAAGTAGATGGGACAGTTGAAAGTGTTGAGTACGTGAATGTGCTTGAAGAGACAGAAGAGAAGGAAGTTTCGTTCGAAATAGAAACGGCAGAAGAGCACGCTGTTATTAAGGATAATGTTATTACATTAAACAACATGATTTATCTCGTTGATAAAATGAGCGACGTTATTATTAAAAATGAAGTACCGTTCTGTGAGTTAGACACGCACGCTGGTGACGGCGACTTCGGAATGAGTGTGGCAAAAGGATTTAAGCAATTAAAACGTGAGTGGCATTCTATCGTAGATCAAGAGAACGTAACGATCGGATCATTCCTTGATGGTTGTTCGATGATTATTATGGAACATTGCGGCGGCGCATCTGGTCCAATTTGGGGCGGAGCATTCCGCGCAGCTAGTAAAGCAGCAGGCGAAAAACGTGAGTTAACAGTGAAAGAATTCGCTGAAGTGTTGCAAGCAGCACTGCAAGGCATACAATCTATCGGTGAAAGATCATTCGGTAGAGGAGCAGTAGTTGGTGACAAAACACTTGTTGACGCACTTGCTCCATGTGTAGACTCTTGGTTAGCTAGCGCTTCAAACGAAGAAGACATGAAAACTGCCTTTGAAAAAGGTGCAGAAGCAGCGGTTAAAGGAGCAGAGTATACGAAAGAAATCGTAGCTCGCATGGGCCGCGCCGGTACAGTTGGTGAAAGAAGTTTAGGCTACCCAGATGCAGGTGCACATGCACTTGGAGTTATCTTTACGGAGATTGCAGGTAGTTTGAAATAGGAATTGGAAAGTCCCCTCTGCCTTGTGGTGGAGGGGATTTTTAATTATAACCATCATTCTTCCAGTGAAAAAATTTATCCCGCGTTAACGGACAGTAAAACTCCCACCTCAAAATTCAGTTGGAGCAAAGAAGTTAGGTGGGAGATCAACTGTCCGTAAACGTCCGATTGGTTCAACTAATAATCAGTGGGGGATGAACAAAATCCCCACTGATTAAAGTTTCACTTTATTTGTTAGCCAATCTAGAAGCTGCTTCTTCAACTTCTTTATACGCATTTTGTAATACTTCATTTGGATCTAGTACTGCTGTTCCTTGTGCACGAAAGATTTGATAATCTTCAATACCTAGGAAATTAAACATTGCTTTTAAATATTTATGAGAGTATTCCACTTCTGTATACCAATCATCATTTGTATAGATTCCTCCACTTGCTTGTATAACAAGCATTCTTCTTCCATCTTTAAGTAATCCGACTGATCCAGTTTCAGTATATTTAAATGTTTCACGTGCAATCATGATATTGTCCATGTAATCTTTTAACTTTGATGGAATATTAAAGTTGTGCAAAGGTAATACGATAACATACGTATTTGCACTTTTAAATTGTTGTAAAATCTCGGACATACGCTCTGTTATTTTTTGTTCTTCATCAGTTAACTTTTGTCCATTTCCTTGCTTTTCCCATGCGCTTAAAACAGTTTTATCTATCATTGGTACTACATCATCGTATAAATTAATCTGTTCAATCGTTTCATTATTAGGAATTAATTCTTTATAAGATACTAAAAAGTGGTTAAGAACCTTAATGCTGACTGATGATGGATCATCCACTTTCGGATGTGCGTTTATAATAAGTGTTTTGTTCATTTGTATTTCCCCTTTTTAAAAGTTTTTACGTTTTAATTGCAGACCAAGTTAATCGTCGATTAACTTGGTCTTTAATATAAACTCTGAAATTATTTTTGTCAAATGAAATACATACTATTCTAAAAGAGCCTTTTTTTATTTGACTAAAATTCTAAATGGTCCTAAGATACAATTTGATAACCCTTAAAATAAAAAGCAGGTGATTTGTATATGCAATATAGTGTTGGGGTTGAATATGCCTTGCATTGCCTAGTTTATTTAATTAATACTCCTTCCAAGGAAAGTGTTGGAATAAAAGATTTGGCAGAGTTTCAAGGACTTTCTGAAACATTTCTTTCAAAAGTTTTCGGTAAATTATCTAAAGCTGACATTGTGAATTCTGTCCCAGGTGTAAAGGGAGGATATAGGTTAGCTAAGTCTCCAGAAGATATTTCTTTTTGGGATGTAATAGAAGCCGTCGAAGGTCCAAAACCTATTTTTCAATGTAAAAACATTGTACAGAATGGTCTATTATATCGAGACGACGCTTGTAATTCTTGTGAAACTAGCAATTCTTCTTGTACGATTAACTTAGTAATGCTTGAAGCAGAAGAACACATGCGTGAGTTTCTTCGTAAAAAGACTCTTGCATGGTTAGATAAAGAACTTGATATTGTTTTACCTGAAAAGATAAGGGTAGATACTCGTGAATACTTCAAACAAAAAAACTCTAACTAAATCGCCATGACGAATTAGTTAGAGTTTTTTTGTTTTTTAACATTAATACCATCATGTGAGTACTTCATCACAAATTCCTTCTTTAAATATCACATTTAATTAACTCGTAAAGTTTCAAATTGATTAACATTAAAATTCTAAACAATACAATTTTATTTTCGTAAAACGTAAATGAATTTATGTGTTCAGGTATTTTAAACATAGTGAAAATTGCCTTTGAAAAAGGAGCAGAGTATACGAAAGAAATCGTAGCTCGTATGGGCCGTGCCGGTACAGTTGGCGAAAGAAGCTTAGGATATCCAGATGCAGGTGCACATGCACTTGGGGTTATCTTTACGGAGATTGCGGGTAGTTTGAAATAGGAACTAGAAAGTCCCTCTGCCTTGTGGTGGAGGGACCTTTATATAGTTGGTAGAAGACTACTTTCGGTGCTCTCTCTGTAAAATATGAGTTTGTTAATATTTTTGATAAAATCTTATTTCAAAACTACAATTAATATTTCTCAACATTAATATATTGAAAATAGTTAGAATATTTAAGATAATCATTTATGAAGCAATATATTATAAAAAAAGGGGGAATTTATTTTGTTACGTCGCTTATCTATTTGTACTTTATTAACAGCTTTTATGTTTACTTTGTTTACATTTAACGGCTCTGCTTTTGCGGCTACGAATACTACTGAAAATAAAACTGTAGTAGCAGCTTGTGCAAAGGGAGGTACGGTAGGTGTATATGGTGCAAAGATGCGCAGTGGTTACACTGTTGGATCACCTGTCTTACATACATTTAATGATGGTGCGAAAATTACTGGAACATGGGTAACTGGTGAATATGTTCAAGGTCATTACAGTAATTCTAAACAGTGGTTAAAAGTTACCTATAAAGGGATGACAGGTTATGTATCCCATACAACATTATATAACGTTTGCTCATAAAACTATGTACTATAATAATAACTCTGGATAAAAAGAACTAATCTCTTTTAGGGATTAGTTCTTTTTATCCCTTTTTAAAATATCCACATTTAACCAATTCAGTGTATAGATAACCATTTTTTTCTAAGGGTTTATTGGATTAATAGTTTTAATATTAGTTGTTAATTAGTATGGGGAAATTTATCATGCAATGAAGAGTGAGAAATCAAGAATTATAAAAAATTATAGTATCTTTGATTTATATGTTTATTTTTTATATTGAAACGAATAAGGGACAGAAAAAGTTATAAGTTTAAAGAGTTGAAATGGTGAAAGTGTATTGAGAAATTTTTTTGAAACAATAATATTCAGAAAATTAAATGTTTTCTGGGTTTATTTTTGTTATTATGTTAGTAATCTATAGACAAAGGAGAAGGATCTATATGAGTGTACATGCAATAAAAAAGGAAGAAATCACTTTACTTTTACATGAGTGGTATCGAGAAATTCGTTCACAGAATTTCGTTAAGGCAAAGGAATTAAAACAAAGTATTGATACAAAAATTAATAGTATGGAAGAAGATCAAAAGAATACAGAGTTTTATTCACTTTTAGATTTTAGATTTAAAATGTTGAGTGCAGAGTTTTATCCCCATCAATCTGACATATCTAAGAATGATCTAAGAAAAATGAAGTTAGATGAAGCGCCATCAGATCAATCTTTATTATATTATTACCATTTCTTTAAGGCTTCTCATGCTACGGTAAACGGTGATTTTAAAGTGGCTGAAAAGCATTATGGAATAGCAGAATCTTTATTGGAAAATATTCAGGATCCAATCGAAAAAGCAGAATTTAACTTTAAGCTATCTAGCTACTATTATCATGTTTGCCAGCCTATTTTAGTTATTCAATATGCAACTAGAGCAAGAAATACATTTGAAGGGCTGTACGGGTATAGTAGGAAGGTCGCAGCATGTGACAATGTTCTTGGGTTAGCATGTGTAAAGCTAAATGAATTTGAGCAGGCAGAAGTTTATTTTATGTCGTCTCTGGATATTTTGAAAAAGCAAAATGAAGAGGAGTTAATGTTACGAGTTCGACATAGTTTAGGGGTTATGTATGCAGAGCAAAACCTATCTGATTTAGCACTTCGTTATTTATCAGAAGTATCACAAAAAATCCCGAATCACTTTAGAGCGATTTTTTTGGAAGCTAGAGAGAATTTAAAGTTAGGAAAAACAAAGCTTGCAGCGTCTTTAATTGAAAAAGGATTAGTAATCTGTAATGAACTAGAACAAAAAGAATATGAACATCATTTTAAAATTCTAAAGGGAATGAATGAGAATGTTTCTGCTGAAGAATTAGAGTTAGCTATTTCTAAAGGAATTTCTTTCTTTAATGAAGTAGGTTTATGGCAATATGTCCAGGAATATGCTGAAAAGTTAGCGGTTAAATATCATAAAGAAGGAAATTCAATAAAATCTAGTGAATACTTCTATTTAGGATATAAAGAAAAAGAAAAAGGTTTTCAGAAAGGGGCTTTAAAATGAAAAGAATCATAAGCAGCTCAATTGGATTAATAATTACGGTCATACTATTAAATGGAGTAAACGCTCCAACAGACCAATCAAAGGTTAATACAACAAACGTTATACAATATACGCATGGAGAGCCGTGGGGCTGATGGAATATTGAAGTATAAAGAGTTGTTAGATCAAAGTGAAGAAAAAGTAATTATTAGGTATTATATAGATGAAACGCTCAAATGAGCGTTTTTTTATTTTATAATCAGATGATTTATTTTCATATGTACCGCAGTAAAAACTTATTCCTGACTTAAAAAAGAGCCTCACCGGAATGGTGTTTTTTATACGATTATCTATTCTTGGATATTATAAATAGCATCTATATGAACTTATTTTTTATTAAAAATAATAGAGTTTTTCAACAAGGTATTTCCTTTGTGGGAGAAAATGGTCCCAAATTCTTTTAGTTAAAAGCTCATGTCTTAAATCGATTCATATTTGAGGTATGACGAATGCGAAAAATGAAAAACACGAATCCAATCGTGATAAAAGTTTGGAACTAGATAATGAATAAGGCACATAAAGAAAAGGTACCCATATATAGGTACCTTTTCTAATAGTTTTTTAGCAGAAACAACTACATCCGATAATGATTAATAGAATAAATAATACAACTAGTAAAGCAAATCCTCCAGCGAAACCGCAGCCTTCGCCGCAACTACCACCATATCCCATAATAATAGTGCCTCCTTTAGATAAGAGGATAAAACTAGGGTTCATTCCATAGATTTTAACGGGTTCACTTTACCTTATGTTTTAAAGAATGAATTGAGCAGGTCCTTTTGAAAATAAAGAAAAGACGCCATTAGGCGCCTTCCTGTTAGGTAGATAAGACTTTAGTTTTCCAATCTAAAGAAATTTTGTATCAGCTCTTTGTGAGTATATCATAATATCTGATTGATTTATTATGCATTGTTACATACTTTTCTAATACCCTCTATTTTCCATTTGATAAAATAAAATCCCAATATTACCAAAAATTAAATAAATATTTCTACATATTCAAAATATTTACAAAAATTACAAAAGTGATACATTTAAGTTGTAAGCTATAAAAACTATTAAAGGGGGATTTATTATGTTCAAGAAATTAGTAGTGGGAGCATTAGCAACTGGTATTGCATTAACAGGAGGAATTGGGGCAGCTTCGGCTGATACGCAAAAAGCTGTGAACTCTCCGAAGCAAGCAACATGCTCAATTCCTTATGAGTATTCTAATGGTAAATTTAAAAGAACTCTCTATTACTCAAATGGAGTATATGCTAATAGTTTTAATGAAAATGTTTGTGGCGGGACGATTACGTGGTATTTAAAACATGTTCAAAATGGAGTTGCTTTTTACGAAGGTAATTTAAAATAGTAGATTTTTTGAACCTCATTTATTGAGGTTCTTTTATTTTTAGTTTTTAAACTGATTCTCCATAAAAAAAGGCACTCAAAGGTTCTTTCCTCCGATTGAATATTATTTTATTATGTTAAACAATATGGGACATTGAGCAATATGATTCAATCCTATTATTAATCAACTTTATAGAAAGGTATGTTCAAGCGTTGTCATAAAGGCTAGGGGATTTATTAAATAGAAATAATTAGTGGTAATATAAAGTGTTTTTTACCTAATAAACCTTTTGGATTCTAAATATTAACTCCAAAGTAATTCATTTCATAAATTTTATTTTTTTGCTAACAATGTTATTATTTTATATATTATTATTCCAATAAGAGTTGTGTTAATTAGTTATTTTCTGATAATATCTCTGTGTGTTTTACTCTAATAATTATAAAAAGGTGGTGTTTTCTTTATGTCAAACATGTTTCATAAAATTGGTGATGCGATTGAAAGGAGTATGTATTTTAAATCTTGTTTTTATATCTTAACAGGGGCTCTGCTTATTTATATTGGTTACATTGTAGGTAAGTGGGTGGGTTCTGCTGTATTTTAGAGTGAAAAATGGAATTTAATCAAGAAAAAAGAATTTTTTCAAAAGGTGTATTAATATAAAATAAATATTAATTAAACGTTATATAATTAAATTAGGAACAATATATATTATTCCTAATTCAGTATTAAATAAAGAAATGCCTAATTTAGCAGTATTAAGTAATGAGGAATTAAAAAACATTGATGTTCATGGTGTCTACAGCAGTTTTTTTACTGGTCACTTTACTGTGTATTACGTTATATTTTAAAACACACGATAAACGTTTTATGTATCTTGGATATGTATCATTATTTTTAACTTTTTTTGTTATTGGTACTTTTTCATAATTAAATGTCCAGTGGTTTATCAATAGCCCGAGGAGAAGAGAATATACAGATTTTGATGTGGTACTTCTTGAGCAAATAGTTGAAATTCATCAGATACAGAAATAGACATACAAAAACGCCATCTTTTCCTATGATTCTACAGAAAGAATTAGGATAGAAGTAAAGCAACTTAGTTATAAATGATGTTTTCGACATGATACAATAGACCCTTTTATATATCCGCAAGTAAAACAACATAATATTAATACGGAAAAATATAATAATATGAGTTTTTGCATATTTCAAAACTTAATATTTCCTTCAAAAAATTTTAATAGTATAATATGTTTTGTCATATTATTTTAGATTTTTCGACAAAATAAAAAAATAGAGAACGTATTGGGAGAAGGAATTATGTACAAAAAACTATTAAAATCAATTACATCATTAACACTTATTGGTGGCGCTTTATTATATACAAATGGCAGTGATGTGAAAGCTGCTGAGGCGGGTATTTTTTCTGATGTTCCTACATCGCATTGGTCGTATCCAGCGATTAAAGATTTAGCGAGTAAAAATATTATTTCCGGTTATGGAAATGGAATATTTGGTTTTGGAGATGTTGCGACGAGAGAGCAAGTAGCAGCTTTAATTTATCGTGTGTTAGTACCGAATAAGCAAGGTGGTACGTTCAGTAATGAAGGTGCTCGTTACGTATTAAAAGATGGATCTACTTTAAATAATCCGTATCGAGATATTCGCTCAGGTTCAACATTGTTTCCAGAAGAGGTTTTAACGTTAACGAAATTAGGGGTTTTTAAAGGTGATGCAAACGGTGGATTTAGACCGAAAGACTCTGTTAGCCGCGCAGAAATGGCACAAATTCTTACAAACGCTTTCCATCTTTCTGCGAAACAAAAGCATACATTTAATGATGTTCCAAGTGGTTATTGGGGTGAAAATGCAATTAGTGCGGTGCAATCAAACGAGATTGCTTCTGGTACAGGCGAAGGGGGATTTGAGCCATATAGCACGGTGAAACGTGAACAATATGCGCAGTTTTTATATAACACTTTGAAATATAAAAAGCCTGAAGTTGCGGTGCAAGATACAGGAGATGCGGCATTATTAGCGGCATTTAAAGATGAAGTGCAAAAGCGTATTAATGCGTACGAAACGAATATTACACTTCCATATAAAACGAAAAATAGTGATCATGAAGAAGTAATGAAGACACTTTTCAATGCCTATAAAGAAATTGCAAGTAAAAATGAGTATACAAATTATAATAGGTCGAATGTTTCATATGGAATTTCTGGATCACCTGGAAATTATACGTTTACGTTAAAGATTACATATCGTGAAACGAAAGAACAAACGGAATATGTAATGAAGCAAGCAAAGGCAATCGTTTCTTCTATTACTCAAGTTGGAATGGATGATCACGAAAAAGTGAAGGCGATTCATGATTATGTCGTAAAGCATATTTCTTATGATACGTCTTATAAAGCTTACACAGCATATGAAGCACTCGTAAATCGTTCTGCAGTTTGCCAAGGTTACGCACTATTAACCTATCAATTATTAAAAGAAGCTGGTATTGAGAATCATTTTGTAGTAGGAACTGGAGATGGTCAGCCTCATGCTTGGAATTTAGTGAAAATCGAAAACAAATGGTATCACCTTGATACAACATTCGATGATCCAATACCAGATGAACAAGGCCGCGTAACATATTCATATTTCAACTTATCAGATGAGCAAATCGCAAGAAATCATGAGTGGAACCGTGGGGACTATCCGCAAGCTACAACAAACTATTATAGTACATTAACAAATAAAATCGCGGCAGGTAGTACGAAAAACCCTGCATATCAGCAAATTTTAAAAGATACAAAGTTAAATTATTTAGGAAATGAATACATTGCAAACAACTATAATGAATTCAAAAATAAAATGCAGCAACGTTATAACGCAAAGTCACCAAAGATTGAAATCCTTTATAAACAATCAATGGATGGCGCATTACAAGATGTGAAAAAAGTAATTGGGGAAATCGGTTATCCGCAAGGAGCAAACCGTGTTTCTTATAAAGCTGAGCCGTACAATGCGAAAGAAGGATATTCTTTAGTGACGATTACGTTTATGTAAGAAACAACCTAGATCATATGAGATCTAGGTTGTTTTTTTATAACTTAATTTGACATATACAGTCCAACTGTATAAAATCAAACTATACAGTTTAACTATATAGTTTAGCTATATAGTTATCGTTACATTGGAGGTCTTTATGAATAGAGATAAAAATTTACCATTAACGGAAACAACGTATTACGTTCTTTTAGCGTTATTAGAGCCAGCTCATGGATATTTAATTATGCAAAAGGTGGAGGAACTGAGTAATCATCAAGTGAAAATCGCAGCGGGTACATTGTATGGTGCAGTTGAAAATTTATTAAAACAAGGGTTAATAGAATCGGTAAAAAGTGAAGATAAACGAAGAAAAGTGTATGTCATTACGGAACGCGGGAAAGAAGTATTGCACTTAGACTTTATGAGAATGCAGCACATTATTGAGGTTACAAAGAGTTTATTACACGTATAGTTAGGGGGAAACGATGATGTGGAGATTGAAATTCTTTTTAGACTTTGAGAAAGAGGAAAAATGGTTAGAAGAGATGGCTTGGAAAGGCTATCAACTAGAAAGCAATACATTTGGTTATACATTTAGATATACAGAGCCGGAAGATGCGACGATTAGAATAGACCATAGAGTATTTAGTAGAAAAAGTGAATTTATTAATTACTGCACATTATTTGAAGATAGTGGCTGGGAGCATATAGCTGGTAATCGGTGGTCAGGTACGTACTATTTTAAAAAGATAAATGAAGAAAGTGAAGATGACATTTTTTCAGATCAAATGTCACGAGCAGGGAAGTATAAACGTCTATCTAAAACATTTTTAGAATTAGCGATATGTTATTTGCCGATATTATTTTTATTTATGTATAGTAATACGATGAATTTAGGAGCATTTGTAAATCCGAAAGAACTATATTTGACGCCTGGATTATGGGATAAGCAAGGCGTATCATTTCTATGGTCATTCTTATTTGAAACGCCATTTGCATTAATGAGAGGACTTTTTTTGACGTTTATCCCCGTTGCGACATGTATGTTTTTCGTTTGCTCTTATAAAGCAAATCGGTTGTATGAAGAGAGAAGATGATAGAAAGTATCCCCTTAAAGCTGACGCTTTGAGGGGATTTTTTGAGTTCGTAAATGGTATCTTTTTTAAATGGATAAAGGGAAAGAATGCGCATTGGAAACAAGTTATTATGATTTTTATTTTACGAACAATATTAAATAGAATAATATACTTAAAATATCCAAAATTAACCTACGTTAAAAATCTTTATATGTTAATATTGAAAAAAGTGTGTGTAATATTCTTTATGAACACGCTATGTTAAGGATAAGGGGATTCAATTATGAATTTTAAACAACTAATCTTGGCTGGGACAGTTATTGCATCAACAACACTAACGCCCCTAACAAATGTACAAGCAGAAAACAAGATAGGATTTAAAGATGTTCCTGTAAACCATTGGTCTTATAAAGCAATTATGGATTTACAAGAGAGAAATATTGTAGCTGGTTATGGAAATGGAATATTTGGTTTTGGTGATAGTATTACACGTGGACAAGTAGCTAGAATGATATATCTTTACTTGAATCCAGCAGATGAACCTAATGCACCAAACACTTTTACTGATATTAAAGGTCATATGTTTGAAAAAGAAATTTTAAGTCTTAGTAAAACAGGTATTATGAGTGGATTCGGCGACGGCACATTTGGTCCAGATAATATTTTAACACGCGAACAATTGGCTGCTGTATTAACAAGGGCTTTTAACTTAAAAGCGACATCTAGTACCACTTTCAAAGATGTAAATAAAAATTACTGGGCAACAAACGCTATTAGCGCATTACAAGAAAATAAAATTACTGCTGGTACGGGCGATAATATGTTTGAGCCTAAAAGTATCGTAACTCGTGAGCAGTATGCACAATTCTTATACAATGCAATTATTAAATCTGAAAAACCAGAAAAAGAGCCTGAGTCAAAGCCTACTGTTATCCCGCAAGAGTTAGCGGACGAGCTCATTTATTATCATGAAGGTTGGATGGATAGCTCTTCGGTATTAAAAAAATCTATATCTAAGGAAGCACAAAATCTTGTTACTCAAATCAACACAAAATATAATGCGGAATTAAAGTATGCAGCAATAGGCGGTCCACGTTCAGAGGTCGTGTTATTCTCTCCGGTATTAGAAGGGATTCCAGAATTTAATGGGAATTTCACTGTAGACGGCGATAATGAAAGTAACTTTACCGTTAATTTTGTAATTGATAGAGGTCAAGGTAAGAAGGCGTTAATAGATTTAGGGAAAAATTGGATCACTATGATAAATCCAAACTTAGATTTGAGTACAGAGATTGATAACATAGTGGCTTCTAATACACGCACAGGTAAATTTGATATAAATAAAAACAATCTTAAAATAGAGATAAGCATAGAGAAGCAAAATTCTAGTAGTGATCTAATGAGTGTTGAAATCCGCAAGTAAAAAAGAGGGGTGAAATTTCACTCCTCTTTTACTTTTTATGTATGGTGACTCTATATAACTAAAGTTAATAAAAATTGCTTCTTTTAAAAGAAGCAATTTTATAGAGCATGCCTACAATTTAGAATTTACTACATGCATTGTCTTGAATATGTATAATTACATAAAAATTCAGAGGAAAAGAGAGTATACTTTGATATTGTGTAATAAAGATAAGGCCCGCCTACGGAAATAGGCGGGCTTTTTTTACATATGAAGAAAAGACACTCACATAAGAGTGTCTTTTCCGATAGTTTTTTAGCAGAAGCAAGCAGCTCCAACGATGATTAATAAAATAAACAATACAACTAATAAAGCAAATCCTCCAGCGAAGCCACAGCCGCCACAACTACCACCAAAGCCCATAACAGTTCCTCCTTTTAATAGGAGGGGAAAACCAAAGGTTCACTCATGTGTTTTAACGGATTCAATTTATTTTATACTTTTACGAATGAATGGAGCAGGTCCTTTTCAAAATAAATTTATTCTTAGAAGGAGTTCAAGGGCAAAATGGGAGAATCTATATTATTCTTTAAGAGGAGAGAAATGACAAACGAAATATCCAAAAATATAGATAGAAATCCGCTTTTATACCTTTCACTAAAATAATACTAGCATTATATATTATAAGGAATACTTGTCCTTAATTGTAAATGAAAGGGGGGAATTGATATGAGCTATGGCTATGGTCATCCTCCTGAAAAATGTTATAAACATCACAATGAAACTTTGTCAACGGGTGTATTACGGAGACATTCCGCTACGTTATTTCTTACTGTGGAAGCTATGAATGTTGATCCATATGATACTCATACAGTAACTGTTGAAATGTTTGATTGGTCATCGGGTTCTCCGGTATTGTTACCATTAGTAGACCCTTCAACACAAACATTGGCACCTAATCGATATGTTACTTTTCGTTCAGCAGCCCTTCCTCCAGGACTTTTTGCTTATGAAGTAAGAATCATTCGTCCGAAAGATAGAGATGTTGTTACTAATGTTTTTGGTCTTAGTGCAATAGTATTTAATCCACAAGAAGGAAATAATGTTTTACAACATGATTTAGCAAAATTAGACCTTAAATAGATTTTATAAAAGTTTATTTATTGGACAGGATTAAAAAAAGAGTAGGATGTAATCCTACTCTTTTTTTACATCAATTATATTAGAATTTTTTAAAAAAATCCTTCATCATTTTCGCGTCTTTAATGTTCATTATCACACCTTCAACTTTATCTTTCTTCTCATCTTTAGCAATCGTAACTTGGTCTTTATTATCAACCCACACAAGAAACTCTTCTTTTGCGTCATCTTTATATGTAACGGTAATAGTAGAATGCACAGACTCTCGTTTTTTTTGATCAAGTGTGATCGTTTTAGGAGTGCCTTTTTGAACTGCTGAAACGATTGATTGTATCATTTCTTCGTTGTCTGTTTGAGATTTTGAAACGTTGTTATTTATTGCGCTAAGTATTTCAATGTCTGTAATATTTGCGGAGTTTAATTGAAAGGTATTTTGTGTATGTTCTTGCTTAGCTTGTGGAGCTTTGTCTGTAGCTGAGGTGCTTGCACAGCCTATTAAAGTGAAAGATAGAGCGGTTAGAGCGCATATAGATATGATTTTTTTCATAGTATCCCTCCTTATGTTCAATTATAACAATTTTCTGTTAATTTAGGTAGTTATTGTAAGTAGATTTATTCTACTAGTTTTAGGATAGAAAAAATTCACATAACTTTTTTCATATTTTATGTTTAACATTTCGAAAATGGGTGTATTACATATAATATAACAAATAATTCATTTTAGAGGAGGAAGTTAAAGATGGAAACGAAGTATAGTAAACCTTTTGTATATGAATTTATTACGGAGAAAGAGGTCATGAATGCGGCGAATGATCTAGTGAAGAAAGGAATAGACCAAAAAGATATTTACGTATTAACACATGAGAAAGAAAGGACAGATAGAATCGCAGACAATGCAGACGTAAATACAATTGGAATAAAAGAGGAGGGACTTGGGACAAGCATTATTAATGTCTTTCAAAAAACGGGAGATCAGTTAAGAAATAAGATGCAAGAGTTAGGACTTAATGAGGAAGAAGCTAACTTTTATGAAGAAAAACTGGATGAAGGAAAAATCTTGTTATTCGTTAAGGATTTAGAAAGAGTCGGTGAATGGTTACAAGAAAGAAGATGCACGTATTCTATTTAAATTTGTATCCATTAAATCTATAAATCTATTACGAAAAGGAGATTGAAAATATGAGTGAGAGCGGGCTGAAAGAACAAATTACGGGTAAAGTTGAAAAGAAAAAGGGCGAAGTAAAAGAAGGAATTGGTGAAGTTACAGAAGATAGAGAGTTGAAAAATGAAGGGAAGTGGGAGAAGACAAAAGGAACTATAAAAGAAAAAGTCGGAAAAGTGAAACAAAAGATAAGTGATGGATTGGATCATAAAGAATAATACATGTTTATCAAGCTTTGGTTACATACCA
Source organism: Bolla brennus (assembly GCA_018250355.1). NCBI lineage: Eukaryota > Metazoa > Arthropoda > Insecta > Lepidoptera > Hesperiidae > Bolla > Bolla brennus. Next base: position 12,570 of record DWRB01000019.1, on the reverse strand, counting down.
AAGCTTGATAAATCCATTATAAAAATAATATAGGAGGTCTAATTGTGGGACTTATTATTACGTGTATTGTAGGTGGACTTATTGGGGCGTTAGCTGGAATGATTACAGGAAAAGACTTTCCTTTAGGTATAGTTGGTAATATTATTGCCGGATTAATCGGATCTTGGGTGGGTAGTGCTTTATTTGGTCATTGGGGTCCTGAATGGGGAGGCATCTTTATTCTTCCAGCTTTATTAGGTGCAATCGTCTTTATTTTAATCGTTACATTCTTTTCTAGAATGCTACGGAAAGCGTAAGTATGATAATGAATAGTAATCTTAAGTTTGTTATATGTGACTATAAGGTTAATGAGCTCATAAAAATACATAAAAAAAGCATCCAATTAAACTAATTTGGATGCTTTTTTTATGTATTTTACATAGGAATGAGTGGAGGATGAAGAACCCCCACTCATTAAAATTACACTTTCTATTATGTATTAAGCTATCGTTACCTTTTTACAATTATTTATTCTTACGACCTGCCTTGGTTCTATATGAGATAAGTCGTCGCTATTGCCTATATCAACTACAATTGTATTCGTTAGTATGTTAATAATGGAACCAATTAATTTTGTAGCATGATCGTGTCGATAAGAAAATTGAACGAAATCTCCCTTTTTAAAATTGTGCTCTTCCATAGATAGATCCCCCTAAAAATAATGTTTATACATTATACATACACAAATTTATAAGGTTTAAACATTTGGTAGTATTTTTTTAGTGTTAAGTTAAGAAAGGTGTAGAAATTTATTTATCCCGTTTTAATGGGCAGTAAGCCCCCCACCTCAAAATTCAGCGAAAGCAAAGAATTTAGGTGGGGAATCAACTGCCCATAAAAGTCCGATTGGTGAGGGCTAATAATCAGTGGGGGATGAAGATTAAAATGAAAAAATATGTTTAAAACTAATTTTTATGGGTAATTAAATAGTAGTAGTTTGAGATAAGGGGGCGGAAATGATGAACTTGGCAATAAATATTTTGCAAAATGATTTAGGTTATACAGTACAACTTAATGGTGAGATTGATGCGTATACGGCATCAGATTTAAAAAATAAGGTAATGCCTATTGCAAGTGAGAAAGAGGTTTATATAGTAGTAGATTTTAATAAGGTAGATTATATGGATAGTACAGGTTTAGGCGTTTTTATAGCGCTATTAAAAGCAATTAAGAAAAATGATGGAAAACTAGAGTTTATTGGTGTATCTAAAAGGTTAAAAAGATTATTCGATATTACAGGACTAACAGAAATATTAAATTTGAATTCAGATTTTGAAAAAGTAGAAAGAAGGTGACTAGGGATGATGGAGAAATTTGAAAAGATAGAAATGAAAATTCCTGCAAAAGCAGAATACGTGGCTATTATTCGTTTAACAATGGCTGGTGTTGCGAATCGAATGGGCTTTGCTTATGACGATATAGAAGATATGAAAATTGCTATTAGTGAAGCGTGTACAAACATTGTACAACATGCATATAAAGAAGACGTTGGAGAAATTACAATTGTCTTTGGTCTATATGAAGATCGATTAGAAATTATGGTTGCGGATAATGGAGTTAGCTTTGATTTTAGCACCTTAAAAAGTAAAGTTGGTCCGTATGATATTAATAAACCAGTAGAACATTTGCCGGAAAATGGTTTAGGTTTATATTTAATAAATACGTTAATGGATGATATACAAATTATGCATGATGAGGGCATGACAGTTTTAATGACAAAATATATACAAAGAGAGCAGGTGGAGAATGATGGAAATCCAATCTCAACCTACAAATCTTACTAAAGAAGACGTTATTAAACTAATTGCAGAGTTCCAACAAAACCAATGTGATGAAGCACAGGAAAGATTAGTTAATCATTATAAAAATCTCGTACATTCCATTGCATATCGCTATTCAAAAGGTGGGCCAATGCATGAGGATATTATACAAGTAGGAATGTTAGGGCTCTTAGGCGCAATAAGAAGGTATGATTATTCGATAGGGAATGCTTTTGAGCCATTTGCAATACCTACGATAGTAGGTGAAATAAAGAAGTATTTACGTGATAAAACTTGGGGTATTCATGTTCCAAGGCGAATTAAAGATTTAGGCGGGAAAATTAAACTTGCGATAGAGGAGCTAACAGATCAACTGCAACGTTCACCGAAGATTATAGAGATTGCGGATCATTTAGGACTATCCGAAGAGGAAGTGCTAGAAATTATGGATGCGAAAAATAATTATCGAGTATCTTCCTTAGATGATGTAGTTGAAAATTCATCTGATGGAAGTTCGGTAGCGAGAATTGAATCTGTAGGTGAAGTAGAGCAAGGATATGAAGAGACAGAAAGACGTCTCGTTTTAAAGGATATTTTTAACGTATTAAATGATACGGAAAAGAGTGTTATTCATTATATATTTGGTGAAAATTTAAATCAAAAGGATACAGGGGAACGGTTAGGTATTTCACAAATGCACGTTTCTCGTATTAAAAGGCAAGCGATAAGTAAATTGAAGCAAGCGGCGTTTTTAGATACATAAAAAAATTAAAATAATTATGTTTAAAACATGAGAAAAGGGGTAGTTATTAAGTATAGGAGGAGATATAAAAATGTCACACGATGTGAAAGAACTAATCGAAGGATTGAATGAAGATTTAGCAGGAGAATACTCGGCAATTATAATGTATAACCATAATGCAGCTACAGTTTCTGGTATATATAGACAAGTGTTAAAGCCTTTCTTTGAATCTGAAATTAGTGATGAACAAGGACATGCCTTATATTTAGCGGAGAAAATTAAGACGCTAGGTGGTACACCTACTACGATCCCTTTACCAGTGAAACAAGTAGAAGATGTTAGAGAAATGTTAGAATCCGCTAGACAATCAGAATATGAAACAATTAAGCGTTATGAAACGAGAAAAGAACAGGCAGCGAAATTAAATATGACAGAGCTAGTTGTAAAATTAGAAGATATGATTGCAGATGAAACAAATCATATGGAAGAATTAGATCGTCTTTTAAATGACAAAGCGATGGTGTTAAATTAATAGTGGAAATTTACCCCACTAAAGTGAGTGAAAGAACAAACCCTCATTTCTAGGGGGTTTGTTCTTTTGCTGTATAAATATGTTTGAGTAGGAAATTTTCATTTTGTAACTGAGTATGCAATACTAGAAAAATAGAAAATGATAATAGATTTACATTTTAAATAAGAAAAGGGGAAATAACTTGTGTCCATTTTAATTGTCGATGATAATCCGGTTAACATTTTTGTAATTGAAAAAATTTTAAAACAAGCCGGATATCAGGATCTTGTATCGCTTAATTCTGCACAAGAGCTTTTCGAATACATCCATTTTGGAAAAGATTCTTCCAGGCATAATGAAATTGATTTAATACTATTAGATATTATGATGCCTGAAATTGATGGACTTGAAGTTTGTAGGCGATTACAAAATGAGGAGAAGTGTAAAGATATTCCTATTATTTTTGTAACAGCTTTAGAAGATGCGAATAAATTAGCTGAAGCGCTTGATATAGGCGCAATGGATTATATTACGAAACCGATAAATAAAGTTGAATTGTTAGCGCGTATGCGTGTAGCATTACGCTTGAAATCTGAATTAAATTGGCATAAAGAACAAGAAGAAAACCTTCGTAATGAATTAGATTTAGCTACACAAGTACAAAGAAACTTATTAAGTAGCCCATTAAGAGAAAATCATATAAAAATTGAAGCAAGTTACTTACCTTCATTCAAACTAGCTGGAGATATGTACTATTGGTATAAAATCGATGAAAACCGCTATGGTATTATATTATTAGATGTGATGGGACATGGTGTATCTGCTTCATTAGTTTGTATGTTTATCTCGTCTGTTTTACGTGAATCGATTAAATGTTTAATCGATCCAGAACTCGTCATTAAAGACTTAAATAAATATATGACCCTTTTACATAATGAAAATGACAATATCCCATATTATTTTACAGCGATATACTTAGTAGTGGATACAGAAAAGAGAACAATTGAATATGTAAATGCAGGACATCCTTCTGGGTACGTTTTAGTTGATGAAGCGAGTGTAGTGGAACTAAATCGAGGGAGTTGTGCGGTAGGATTTTTTGATGAAATAAAAGTTGAAAAGACTGTTATACCTTTTGAGAAGAACGCTCAAATCGTATTGTTTACAGATGGTGTTCTTGAAGCAATTGCAAATGATGAATTTGAGTCTGAAGAGAAATTACGTGCTTTTACAGAAAGAAAATGGGGAGATTTAGAAGAAGAGATAGAAGGGTTTTATAAGGAAGAACAGAAGAAAACACAATCAGATGATATGTGTCTAATTATGATACAAACGAATGCGAAATAAAAAGCGTATGAAATCCAAACAGAGGATTTCATACGCTTTTTATTGTATTTTTTGATAGATTTGTTCGTTCGGATTAAACTGGATATAATGCGGCATTATATGTGAAAAACGAAGAGTTTCTTTATTTCCTAAACATAGGAATCCGTTGTGGCCTAAACTTTCATAAAATAGTTGCTGTACTTGGTTTTGAAGTTTACTTGTAAAGTAAATTAAAACGTTACGGCAAAGTATAATATGAAATTCGTTAAAAGATTGATCAGTTACTAAATTATGTTGCGCAAAAATAATGTTTTGTAACAGGGATGGATTAAAATAAGCAAAACGACTATCTGTTGAATAATAGTTAGAAAATGCTTGTGTACCGCCAGCTTGTAAATAGTTTTTCGTATAAGTTTGCATTTTATTTAACGGAAGGATACCTTGTTTTGCTTTTTCTAACACATCTGTATTCATATCTGTTGCGTAAATAACAGCTTTTTCACTTAATCCTTCTTCGTGAAGTAAGATGGACATTGATAATACTTCTTCACCGGTTGCGCATCCAGCATGCCAAATTCTAATTTCAGGATATTTTTTTAATTCAGGAATCACATGCTCTCTTAGCGCTTTAAAAAAGTTAGGGTTACGGAACATTTCAGTTACATTAATGGAGAAATCATTTAATAACTGTTCTAAAAAACCTTCCTCATGAATTACTTTTTCAATTAACTTTGAAATGGTTGGGATATTAGAGAGCTGCATCCTATTACAAATTCTTCTATAAATAGATGTGCGAGCATATTGGCGAAAATCGAAGCCAGATAGTTTAAATACCGCTTCCAATAGTAATTCAATTTCTAAGTTCGTGCGCTTATCCATATCTACAGATGGATCAAAATTATAATACTTATTTTCCACTTAAACTAAACCTCACTTATTTTATTAACCATACACTCATTACCGAATAGAGTTGATGTAAATTTAATGGTTTACTTATATAATCTGAAGCGCCAGCAGATAAACATTTTTCCTTATCGTTTGGCATTGCTTTCGCAGTTAATGCGATAATAGGTATTTCATGTAACCCTAAGTTCATTCGGATATGTTCCATCGTTTCATAACCATCCATATTCGGCATCATAATATCCATTAAAATAAGGTCAATATTTGTATTGTTTTTTAGTATGTCTAAACACTCTATGCCGTTTTGTGCGGTAATAATGTTGGCATGTTGTTTTTTTAATGCATTTTGTAATGCAAATATATTTCGGTGATCATCATCGACAATTAAAATAGTTTTCTTTTGGAAGACATTATTTGTTTCTGGTGTCACGATAGTTTCCTCCACAACTTCAGCAGGAATAACATCTTCTATCGTTGCTGCGACTTCTAAATTGGATACTTGTATATCAGTTAACCCATTTGGAAGGTTAGGGATATATACGGTGAAAGTACTGCCTTCTCCTACATGACTCTCTACCGTAATCCAGCCACCTAATAATCTAGCAAACTCTTTACAAATAGATAACCCTAAGCCTGTACCACCATATTTTCGAATCGTTGCGCCATCTGCCTGTTGAAAGGCTTCGAAAATGAGTTGATGCTGTTCTGTAGCGATACCAATACCAGTATCTTTTACTGAAATTGTCATCCAATCATTACTTATAGACTGCATATCATGACTCAAATTAGTTGTTTCTATCGAATCGAAATGTAAAGAAACGGATCCTTTTTCTGTGAATTTAAATGCATTGGATAATAAGTTTTTAATAATTTGCTCAATCCGTTTTGCATCTGTATAAAACAGATCAGGAATCGTATCACTGTCTTCAATCATAAATTCAACATTTTTTTGTGCAGCTATATGTAAAAAGTTTTGCTGCATATTTGCTGCCATGTCACTTATGTTCGTTGCTTCAAAAATCACATCTAGTTTTCCGGCTTCTACTTTAGATAAATCTAGTATGTCATTAATTAAAGTAAGTAAATCTTTTCCTGATGAATGAATAACGGTTGCTAATTCAATTTCATCATCGGATAAATGATTATCATGATTTTCTCTTAACATTTCAGATAATAGTAAAATACTATTTAATGGTGTGCGTAATTCATGTGACATATTTGCTAGAAATTCTGATTTGTATTTTGAGCTACGTAATAACTCACTTGCTTTTTCTTCTAATTCTGATTTAGTAATTTGTAAGTCAGCTGTCTTTTGCTCGGCCTCTTCAGTTCTAGACTCTAGTTGTTCATTCGTTGTTCTTAATTCTTCAGCTTGCATTTGTAGTTCTTCAGCTTGCGTTTGCAATTCTTCTGATTGAACTTGCAACTCTTCTGTCATTGCTTGTGATTCATGTAAAAGAGTTTGAATTCGCATACGTCCCATAATACTATGGATCGTTAAACCTAGGTTATCAACAGTTTGTTGAATTAAATCTTGATGTAAGTCTGAAATCTCAGTCACACTTACTAACTCCATTACTGCAATCACTTCATCTTCAAATAAGATAGGGATGACTAGTAGGTTTTGAGGGCGTATTTCTAATAAGCCGCTAGTGACATAACGAAATTCTTCTGGTATTTCTCGAAGAATAAAGCTTTGTTTTTCTAAAGCACATTGCCCAATTAAACCTTCACCCATTTTAATGGATTGTTTTCCAACATCAGAACCTTGATCGGCGAAAGAAGATTTCTTCACATAGTAGACAGTTTCTTCAATTTCTTCACGTACATAGAATGCACCGCAAGAAGTTTGCGTTTTTTGTATAATTCCACTAAGAATTTTGTTACCTAACATCTCAATAGAAGGTACACCTTGATACATTAAAATTAATTCTGCAAGCTCGGTTTGTAACCACTCTCTTTTCGATATTTCGTCTAGTAGGTGGTTCGTTGTATGAGCCAGATCTTTTATTTCATCCCGCGTGTTTACATGAATTCTTTCAGTAATTTTTTCTTTCGAAGAAATGGATTTAATAACTTGAATTACATTTTTAATCGTTTTTGTAATGGAATTCGAAATATAGAGTGAAATGAGAATAGAAATACAAGAAAGTAAGAACAATAAACTGTATAACCAAATCTCTAATTTATTATTTTCAGTATCTAATTGTGCAGCTCTTTTTTTCGTTAGTTGCTCCTCTACACCACGGAAGTTAGTTATCTGCGATTGTAATGACTGAATTTGAGTCGTGTCGATTGCTTGTATGTTATTACTATTATGATTTGTAATGAATGGATGAATCTCTTTATTAATCCAACTATTAATATTTTCGTTAATCTGTTTTAATTTTTCTTGCTGAGAGGGGTTATCCTCTAATAGAGCCAAAAGATCTTGATAATGTTTTTCGTAATCCTTTTCCGCAGTGTTAAGGGATTGCACGTAATTTGCGTTATTAGAAGTAATAAATCCTTTCGCTTTATTTTCAATTGTTAGCAATTCTTTCTCCACTTGATTCGTTAAATTAAGAACTTTAAAATCGTGATCAATAATAAAATTACGAGATTTTTGTAAATTAGAAATCTCATTGTTTAACATAATGAAAGAGATAAGTAAGAACAAAATGATAACTAAATAACCAGCCATAATTTTGTAGCGAATACTAAATTTTGCTTTCGATTTCATTAAAAATTCCTACCTTCAAGGTTATTCAAAGTTTTCAATTGTAAAGAATGAAAAACGTAATATATATTATATCAGTTTTCATAAGGCCAAACTAGAAATCCCCCTATTGTATTAGGGGGTTCTTTTTTTAATAGAGGAAATCATTTTGAAATATAAAAACATATATGAAAAGTAACGATCGAGGGAATAGGGGGATAATAAAATTTTTAAGAAGGAAAGAGTGTGCTTAAAGCTTTTTTTGCATCTATTCCTTCAAAGATAAATAATACAAGCTCTCTCTTTTTTACAGTAAGGAAAAAGGATATTAATGTGCTTAAGCTTTTAATAGAAGTAAGTGTTCCATGTTTACTTATAAATAAATTAGTTTGAAATGTTGTCATTAAAGCATAAAAATGATGAATCTGCGTTATTGTAGGTGTTTCATTATAAAGAATAGTAGTAGATTGGATTGCATTCATCGAAATATTCCTTTCCATATAGTAAGCATAACAATATAAACATACCCGTTTTAAAAAATGTTAAACATATAAATAAGAAAAAATATAATTATAGTATTTTTACGTTTAGAAAGGGTTACGAAGGGTATACATATACTACAAAGAGATTGACTGAAGATGAATTATAAGATTTCTAGTCTATAAAAATATGCTTTTACTTTAAATAAAAAGGAGTCTGATATACATGAATGAAATGATGATTGATATTACATTTGATTTAATTTACTTGTTAAGTAGTTCGCTTGTAATCCTTTTATTATTCGCTTTTTTCGTAAATGGTTATGTTAATAAGAAGATTAGTGTATACAGAAATGAAGAAAGATAAAGATACATTATATAAAAATTTAGGAGGTTAATAGTTATGAATGTAGATAGAAAAATAGTGGGTGTTTTTAGAACAATTGATGATGCGGCATGTGTTATTAATGAATTAAATGATAAAGGATACTCGGCGGATAATATTTCAGCTATTGCGAAGGATCAAAAGGAAATTGAACATCTGGAAGAAAAATCGGGTGAAAAAGTGAATCATGAAACTGCACATAAAGCGGATATCTTTTCAGCGACAGGGCTTGTGGCAGGAGGAGTAGCAGGCGGACTCGGTGGTTTATTAACAGGTCTTGGTATACTTGCCGTTTCTGGAATGGGTCCAATCGTAGCAGCGGGACCTATCGCAGCAGCTATTGGAGGAGCCGGTATTGGCGGAGGAGCTGGAAGTTTAATAGGAGCATTTATCGGATTAGGAATTCCCGAAGAACATGCTAAAAAATATGAAGAATACATTTACGATGGAAATATATTAATTTTAGTAGATGCAAAATTAGATGATAAGTTAGAAATCTATAAAATATTTGATAAACATAATGCTTATAACTCTGATTTCTTTAAATAATATGTACGTCACATATTAAACATAGTGAATATCGTTTTTGATCTTACAACTTTGGCGCGGCCGAGGAGTCGTATGACTATAAGAGAGGAAGGGCTTATAGTAAAAGATCAAGTTCTATTATGATATTAAAAAGGGAAGAGGTGTCTTTTCGTGATTGTAAAAATATTAAAGGATGGTAGTAATAGTTTTCTTTGTACAGTTCAAAATAAAAATGGAGATCAGTATGTGAAGAAATGGTTTCGTAAACAGAAAAACAAGGAAGAAGTAGGGCGACCAACTTTTAAAGAAGTAGAAAAGGACTGGAGAGAAAATAGAGAATCATTTATATATCCAAATGTTAAAGCGCTTTATTAAACATAATAGGCACTTTATTATTACAAAATTGTCACACTCCTGTAAGGTAATTCAATAGATTAGATACTTTTTCCGTGTCATAATAAAGACATAAGAAAGCGCATTAAAAAATTACAACTTATTAGGAGAGTGTCAGTCATGATTGTAACAACAACGTCTGGAATTCAAGGTAAAGAAATTATTGAGTATATCGATATTGTAAATGGTGAAGCTATTATGGGTGCAAATATTGTTCGCGACTTATTCGCTTCCGTTCGTGATGTTGTCGGTGGTCGTGCTGGTTCTTATGAAAGCAAGCTAAAAGAAGCTCGTGATATCGCAATGGATGAAATGAAAGAACTTGCAAAACAAAAAGGTGCGAATGCTATCGTTGGTATTGACGTAGATTACGAAGTTGTTCGTGATGGAATGTTAATGGTTGCTGTAAGTGGTACAGCTGTACGTATATAAGTAAATAAAAAACAGGCTCACCCCTCAAAGCTTATGCTTTGAGGGGTTTTTTTAGGGGGAATATTCGATGTGATAGAAATGAAGTAGTGCAAATTATATTTTGAACGGACATATAGAACGCTAATTATTATATTGGTACATGCAGTATGAGTTCCATCTATTATCTGAATTGGAAAAAGAGCATGGTGCAAATGTTTTTTTATTTAGATAACGTGATGTATAACTGATTTTTTAATAATAAAAACTTTTTCTTTAACAATTTCAATGCATATCATTTATTATTTATCATAAAATAGTGAATTTTTAAAAAAATTTTTATCAACTGGATAAATTATCCTAATGTTTTTTTGGGATGAGTTTTTTACTTTAAAGTATGGATTAAGATACGATTCGATTCGATGAATAGCGGTTTGAAGAGATTATAAAGCTTCTTTCTATTTTGAAGAAAAGGGTCACCTTAAAGTGTAAATGAGGAGTAGCGATGGATAAAAAATAGAATATTCAATTTAGGTAGAAAAATGAATATATTATTTAGCAAAAGGCGCCTCGGGCGCCTTTTTATATACCAAGATGCTTTTCAATAATCTTGGTATATAGCGAGGAATTAATAGTTAGTAGGGATTTTTCTCAATAATCCTCTAAAAAAAAATATGGTAGAATCTAGGGTATATTGATGATTCTTACTTTTTTGGCGGAATGGGGGTACTTTAAAGACGGTATTTATTTTAATTATTAACTAGAATCTTCAGTATAAAAGGTTTACATGAATTCAAGAGATTTAAGTAGGTTTTTTAAATTTAAAAATATAAATAAGAAAAGGTGGATTATTATGGGAATCGAAAAAAAAATAAAGAAAATATTAGTTTCTGAAATCTTTGTAGAAATTCCTGAGGAAAATATGGGGTTAGATGATAGTTTAAGAAATGAATTTGGAATTGATTCACTAGGATTTGTAGAACTTCGAGTGAATTGTGAAGAAGAATTTGAAGTGAAAATTTCGGATGATGATTTTACTCCAGAAAATTTCCAATCAATTAACAGTGTTGCGAATTTAATACGAAGATTACAGCTTGTGAATAATTAGTTCATTTTGTATATCTACAAAAGAAGGGATGATTTTTTATGTCTAATACAAATACCTATAATCCTTCAATTGCTGAACTAGATTCTATATTATTAGGTCAAAAAATTCACTTTAATCATTACGGGAATAGTAAAATGCCTTTTGCTTGTTTGAGTGCAAAAGGTATTTCACAAACATTTATTAAAATAGACGGAGAAAATATTGGTGAGACTTTTGAGGTTTTTGATGTGAGTGGTGGTTATGGAAGCGCCTGTTTAGGTGCTTCTCACCCCGTGCCAAAACAGGCGCTTATAAGGGCGGTAGAAAATGTAGGTTATGTAACGGATGAGATCGCGTCTAAAGAACGCTCGCAACTTTTGGTGAATTTGCTGGGACCAAATGGATTATGGAATCAATATTTTCCAGAATCTAGATATCGTGTGAGTGGTCGAAATTCGGGTTCTGAAGGAATGGAGTTAGCTCTAAGATTAATTTTAGAATCTCGTTTCGATACAAGAAATCTTAAATATAAGCCAGGGCTTGAAGAAAGAAATACAATCTTAGCCTTTGAAGGCGCTTGGCATGGTTGGACAAGTGGATTAGTTCCTTTACTAAACAGAAGACATTATCGGATAGGATTACCAAATACGTCTACGAGTGAACCATATGGCGTCAAAATAGATCATATACCATTTGGTGATTCAAAAGTATTAGAAGAATATTTTCAAGAAAAAAAGGATCAACTTTTAGCGGTTATTGTGGAACCGATTCAAGGGGATGCAGGAATTATTATTCCTCCTGAAGGGTACTTACGTCACTTATCAGGTTTATGCCAAAGTAATGAAACACTACTAGTTGCGGATGAAGTATTGACGTTTGCAAAGACTGGTAAATACTTCGCGATGAATGATAAAGAGGGACATATTCCAACAGATATTACTGTAATCGGAAAAAGCCTTGGAATGGGAGTTCTATCTACTTCAATGGTTATTTCAAGAAAGGATTTAACTATCCGTAGCTCTGGTGGCGTGTCTACGTCAGATTTACGTCCTATAACGTGTGCTGTCATTAATGATGGAATTCAATTTGTTGAAGAGGCCAAACTTTTGAGCAATGCGATAGAATTAGGAGAATATATTAAGCAATTAAGTGCTGAGCTAGTTTTGAAATTCCCTGATGTTTATCAGGAAGCCCGTGGAATCGGGGTAATGCATGGAATCGAGCTAACGGAAAAATCTACTGCTAAATTAGCAGAACTGAGAAATTGTATAATCCGTAATGGTGTATATGTTGAATTTATGGCTGGTGCAG
>DWRB01000018.1:0-111123 GCA_018250355.1 Bolla brennus | reverse complement strand
GAGAACTTCCTAACGCAGAAAAATAACTTACCACCTTAGAGCTGCACTGGGGAAACTAAGTATCTAGTGCCGTGTAAACGACGTTACAGTAAAAGAAGCCATTGTATTTTTACGATGGGAATCTGGGTGGAACCACGGGTATAAGCACACTCGTCCCTATTTTAGGGATAAGTGTGCTTTTTATTATGAAATGGAGAGATGAAAAATGAAAGAACAGATGATTGAAATTAAATTTCCAGATGGTAGCGTTAAAGAATATGTAAAAGGAATTACTTTAGAAGAAATTGCTGGATCCATTAGCAGTAGTTTAAAAAAGAAAGCAGTCGCAGGGAAAGTAAATGATCAGTTATTTGATTTACGCCGAAATATTGAAGAAAATGCGGAAGTAGAAATTATTACTTTAGATTCAAATGAAGGTGTAGAAATTGCAAGACATTCTGCGGCACATATTTTAGCGCAAGCTGTAAAGAGAATGCAAGGTAATGTAAACCTTGGTGTAGGGCCTGTTATTGAAAATGGGTTTTATTATGATATGGATCTACCTAGTAGTGTAAACGTGGAAGATTTACCGGAAATTGAAAAAGAAATGAAAAAGATTATAAATGAAAATATAAAAATAGAACGAGTTGAGGTCTCACGAGAAGAGGCAAAAAAACTGTTTCAAGAAATGAATGATCACTTGAAATTAGAATTGTTAGAAGCAATTCCTAATGGGGAAAGTGTAACACTATATAAACAAGGTGAATTTGTAGACTTATGTAGAGGACCACATTTACCATCAACAGGCTATTTGAAAGCCTTCCAATTAACTCACGTTTCTGGCGCATATTGGCGAGGTGATAGTAACAATCAAGTGCTTCAGCGTATATATGGTGTTGCGTTCGCTTCCCAAAAAGAATTAGAAGAGTATTTACATTTCGTTGAAGAAGCAGCAAAAAGAAATCATCGTAAATTAGGTAGTGAGCTGGAGTTATTTATGTTTTCTGAAGAGGCTCCGGGAATGCCATTTTATTTACCGAAAGGACAAATTATTCGTAATGAATTAGAAGCATTTTTAAGAGAAATTCAAAAAGAGTATAAGTATCAAGAAGTACGTACTCCGTTTATGATGAACCAAGAATTATGGGAGAAATCAGGACACTGGGGACATTATAAAGACAACATGTATTTCTCTGAAGTAGACAATAAAAGTTTCGCATTAAAGCCAATGAACTGCCCAGGACATATGTTAATGTTCAAAAATAAATTACATTCTTATCGCGAATTGCCAATTCGTATGTGTGAGTTCGGTCAAGTACACCGACACGAATTTAGCGGGGCATTAAATGGATTATTAAGAGTACGTACTTTCTGCCAAGATGATGCTCATTTATTTGTAACTCCAGAACAAATTGAAGATGAAATTAAATCAGTAATGGCGCAAATTGATTACGTTTATAAAACTTTTGGATTCGAATATGAAGTAGAGCTTTCTACTCGTCCAGAAGATTCAATGGGTGATGATAAGTTGTGGGAGCAAGCAGAAGAGGCATTAGAAAATGTATTACATTCATTGAATTATAAATATAGACTAAATGAAGGTGACGGTGCATTTTATGGACCGAAAATCGACTTCCATATTAAAGACGCTCTAAATAGAAGTCATCAGTGCGGGACAATCCAACTAGATTTCCAAATGCCAGAGAAGTTTGATTTAAATTATATAGATGAGATGAATGAAAAGAGAAGGCCAGTTGTCATTCACAGAGCAGTTTTAGGATCTTTAGACCGTTTCTTAGCGATATTAATTGAGCACTTTGGAGGCGCGTTCCCGGCATGGGTGGCACCAGTTCAAGTGAAAGTTATTCCAGTTTCGAATGCAGTCCATGTACAATACGCAGAAGAGGTTGTAGATAAATTAGCGCAAGTTGGCGTTCGTGTGGAACGAGATGTCCGAGATGAAAAGTTAGGATATAAAATAAGAGAAGCACAAATGCAAAAAGTTCCTTATGTTCTTGTTATTGGGGATAAGGAAATGGAGAACGGATCTGTAAATGTACGTAAATACGGTGAAGACCAGTCAGAAGTTATTGAACTAAATGGGTTTGTGGAGAGTATAAAAGAGGAAATAAAAAATAAGAAATAGAGATTGCTAATAAAATACACCATTAACATGTATTACTGAATTTAAACTCATTAAAGAACTATAATAAATGATGAAGGGATAGCGATTAAGCTATCCCTTCATCATTTATTGCCACATACTTCACTTCATACTGTTAAATCATTTTCTGATTTTATATTAATGGCTTCTTGTAAGAGCTTTTGGAGAACTGCAGCAAAAACAGCAATCACGATAGAGGAGAAAATAATGATCAATCCAATTGGTATAAAACTTGGAGGATCAATTTTTTTTGCCATAAGATAGTAGAGCGGCATACCTAGTAAGTATATGGTACCGATCGTGAGGGCACAGTATTTTATATTTTTTAAAGCCTTTACTGATAATACCGAGAACGCTTTGTTCTTATCAATATAACTTAAAAGTTTTAAAACTTGATATAGGGCGAAGTAAAAAGGTATCGTCGCTACGTACATATCGATTAAAACGAGAGATTTTATATAAGCAATAGCTGGATACAATTCTCCAGCGAAATTCCCGATTTTAGGAACTAAAAATATGCACAATGCAAGTACTACTATACCTATAAAAACAATAGCTAGTTTTAAAAAGAGTGTTGAAACTTGTTTCATAAAAAGCACCTCGTTTATTTAATGACAACATGATTTTATCATATAATTTATCGTTTTAAAATAAAATTATATTGTTTTTTAACTTATTGTTATTGTTATTTATGTATCCTATTCGTTTTGATGAAAATAAAAAGCCTTTTTCATTACAAAGAAAATTCCCTTATAAAGTGGTCTGTCATATTTTTACCTTACAAAAATGTAAGGTAAATGTAAGCGAAATCGAAGGAACGAGTTTTAAAAAAGTGAGAATATGAAATAGGAAAAAGGTTTACGTAACTCGTGTAACCCTTACTAATTGAAAAATTAAAAAATTATTAAGAATTTACATGAGAAAAAGATAAGAAATATGTGAGAAATTAATTTTATATAAAAGGGATGGAGTGAAAGAGATGTCAACAAACGTAGTTAATGTAGAAAGTGTGGAAAAAACGTATGGGAAAAGAAATGAGAATCAGTCAAAAGCGTTAAGGGGTGTGTCATTAAGTATAAAAGAAGGAGAATTCGTCGGGATTATGGGTCCTTCTGGGTCTGGAAAAACGACACTACTTAATGTGATTAGTACACTAGATCAAGCGACAGGTGGCAGTGTGACAATAGCTGGCACAAATATTACTTCAATGAAGGGGAATGCTTTATCAGATTTTCGATCTCAAAAATTAGGGTTCATTTTTCAAGATTTTAACTTACTAGAAAACTTATCAATTTATGAAAATATCGCTTTACCACTTTCATTGCAAGGGGTCCCTTCAAGTGAGATTACTGGAAAGGTGAATGAGGTTGCGAAGAAATTAGGGATTACTGAAATTTTAACAAAATATCCAACTGCTGTTTCTGGGGGGCAAAAACAAAGAACAGCGGCAGCACGAGCTTTAGTACATAACCCAGCAATCGTATTAGCAGATGAACCAACAGGAGCGCTTGATAGTAAAAATGCAAAAAGCTTATTAGAAGCGATGCAAGATTTACATGAAAATCACAATGTAAGTATTTTGATGGTTACACACGATGCATTTAGTGCGAGTTATTGTGAGCGTATTTTATTTATTCAAGACGGTCTTCTTTATAAAGAGTTAAAGCGTCAAGGAACGCGAGAAAATTTCTATCAAGACATTTTAGGTGTGCTCGCTCATATGGGCTCAGCTGCTGAGTCTAAGTAAGGGGGGCGAGACTATGTTATTCAAATTATCACGTCATAGTATGAAAAAGATGTTAAAAGATTATATGGTTTTACTTATTGGTCTCGTTATTAGTATTAGTATCTTCTACATGTTCCAAACGATGGCAATGAATAGTGAATTTACGAAGGATAATAGTCTTATTAGTAGTATTAGACTCGTCTTCTGGGTAGGGGCCATACTATTATCTTTCATTACTGTATTTTATATTATATATGCCAATTCATTCTTACTCACATTAAGAAGAAAAGAACTCGGTATGTATATGATGCTCGGTGCGAAAAAGAAAAAAGTAGCACAGTTATTATTTATTGAAACATTCGGTATGGGTATTGTTAGTATTATTATCGGGATTTTAGTAGGGATGTTACTTGCAAGTGTAGCAGGAAACTTTTTAATGAATGGTATGGAAATTTCAGCAAAAGGTAGTTATTCATCTGTATATACACCAGCAATTTTAGTTACAGCTATTTTCTTCTTAATACTATTTTTTATTACTGGTTTAATGAATAGCATTCGGTTATTACGTAAAACAGAATTAGAATTAATACGTGAAGATGAAACACTAGATGAAGTGAAGAAAAGTAAAACTCGCATTATTATAATGACTGTACTTGGTGTATTACTAGTAAGTACAGGATACTATTTTATGGTAAATATAAAAATGTTTGCTGAAATCGGTTTTATAATAGCGACAATCGTTACAACACTTGGAACATATTTTATCTTTAGTTCATTGCTCCCATTTTTTGTGATGAAAATTAAAGGGAATAAAAAACGAAATGAAACGGGCTTAAATAGTTTTACATATGCACAGTTACGCTTTCGAGTAAATAGCTTATCGAGAGTACTAGGTACAGTAGCGATGTTAATTGCATTAGGCGCAGGTGCGATGACGGCAGGTATGGCGTTCCAAAAAAATGTAGGTATTATGACAGACTTTTCTCGTGTATATGATGTCGTAATTCATGATCCAAATGATCAAGATAATGCGGCCTTGAAAGAAATGAAAATTGTTGAAGAAAGTAAGTACAAGTATAAAGTAGATGGAGAAGCGGTTTATTATTTACGTAACGACTTAGCTGCGAAACCACCACTCGTTTCCGATCACTTTGATACAAAAACTTTAAAAGAGCCTGCTCGTAAACGTGTGGCTGCGCCTTTAACTGAACCTGTTTATTCTGCTTTGGAAGCTCCCGAAGCAGCCAATAAACTTCCTCGTATGCCAAGGGATTGGGAAGATGCGGTTGTAAGAGAAATACAAATTACACATAATCAATTTAACGGAAAACCTGTAAGAATTGCTGATGAAGAACACTACAAAGCAGTTCAAGGAACGGAACATAGTGTAACATTAGCAAAAGTAGACGATATGAAAAAATATAAACCGTTGTTGCTCGATATAGATAAGAGACAAAAAGAATTAATTGAAACATCAACAGGTACAAAAGTAGAATTGTATACAAAAATGACAATTTATCAGTTTATGAACAGTTTCATGAGTGGAACAATGTTTATGGGATTCTTCCTCGGAATTGCCTTTTTAGCAATGATGGCAAGTTCGCTTATGTTCAAAATATTAACAGGTGCTTCTCGTGATGTACGCCGTTATGAAATGTTACGAAAAATCGGTGTAAGACGTAGTATGTTAACGAAAAGTATATATAAAGAAATTTCATATTTATTTATCTTCCCAGCAATTATCGGAATTTCCCACGTGTTAGTAGGGCTTAACTTATTCAGCTTTATATTAGTTGACCCGTTTGTAAAAGTGTGGGTGCCAATAGGGATTTTCTTAGTCATTTATTTCATCTATTACTGGATTACTGTTCAACTTTATAAAGGTATGGTAATGCCGAAAGAAGAGGTAGCGAAATAGTTAAAGAAAAAAGTCTTTGTTTTGAAAACAAGGACTTTTTTCTATATTTCTAATACTTGTGATCGAGTCTTTCTGTAGGAAAGTATTGAAAATTAAGAAAATATTAAGAGTTTATATAGCGGAAAGTTAAGAAGTGTATGGGATATTAAGTATGTGCAAAAGAGCAAGATGAAATTGCAGAGAGAAATTGTTATATATTCATATTATTTTGAGGGAGTTTTACAGAACTAAATTGATGTTTATATAAATTTAAAAGAAAGGAGACTACTTTTGAAGAAGATAAAAAAATTAATAAAACTTATTGGTGTCATCACTACACTATTATTAATCGTTGCACTAATATTTCCTACATGGACTTCACAAATAAAAGGGAAGAACAGTATAAGTATATTAGAGCAAGTAGAGGTAAATGGAAGTGGTCATGAAATTATGATACGCGGAAAAGATAAGAACAATCCGGTTATTATTTTTGTACATGGTGGACCAGGTACTTCGGAAATACCATATGCTCAAAAATACCAAAACTTATTGGAAGAGAAATTCACAGTTGTTAATTACGATCAAAGAGCGAGTGGGAAGTCTTATCATTTCTTTGAAGACTACTCGAATCTTACATCAGATCTTCTTGTAAAAGACTTATTAGCTATGACAGATTATATTTCAAAACGTCTTGGTAAAGAAAAAGTAATATTGGCTGGTCATTCTTACGGTACATATATCGGAATGCAAGCTGCCAATAAAGCTCCTGAAAAATATGAAGCATATGTTGGCATAGGGCAGATGAGTGATACAGTAGAAAGTGAAATGGATAGTTTAAACTATGTGATTGAACAGGCACAAAATGCTGGGAATACAGATGAGGTGTCCTATTTAAATGGGTTGACTGAAAAAATTAAAAATGGCGATACATACACTCCACGAAATTATGTTGCGAAATACGGTGGAACATCAAGACTCATTGAAAATCCAGATGGTGATAATATCGGGATGTTACTCAGTAATGAATATAGCTTGATAGACGTAATTCGTTATAACGTTGGATTATCACATTCTCAATCTGTCTTATTAGAAAAGGATTTAAAGAATCCATTGCCTACTAAGATGACTAAAATGAAGCTACCGCTTTATTTCCTTATGGGGAAATATGACTATAACACTTCATATCATGCAGCAAAAACATATTTTGATACGATTGAAGCAGATCAAAAAGAATTTATTACTTTTGAGAAATCAGCTCATTATCCACAATTTGAAGAGAAAGAAAAATTTTATAAGTGGATGTGCGATACATTCGTAAAATAAATAAAATGTATTCTAACTTTAGAGAATTAAAAAAGGTAGCTAGACGTAAAAAAATCTTAGCTACATATCATTACGTGAAGCGAAGTTAAATAAAAAGACTCTTGTATAAATGACAAGAGTCTTTTTATAATGTTCTCTATATAGAAGGAAAAGATTGGATAATAGTCGAAAAATATACTATAACTTCCGAGAAATGACTGAAAAAATAAAATTTTGTCGAGGGAAAGGGTTAGAAGTATGAAAGAAATGCTACAGTTATTTCGCAACAAAGTGTATGCACGTTTTTTTCTAGCAAATATTTTAGAGCGACTCGGTTCTATGATTGCTGGAATTTCTTTAATGTTTTATTTGCTAGATCAATACGGAAAACAGCCAGTTTACGCAACGATGACACAAATTATGATGGCATTGCCTGCATTAATCTTTTTTCTATTAGTAGGGACAGTAGTGGATCGTTTTGATAGACAGCGTATTTGTACGGTAAGTAACATATGTTGTTCGCTCTGTAATATCGGAATTCTAATTTCGCTTTATTACGGAATGATTATACTCGTCTTTATATTTTTATTTTTGGAAAATGCATGTATACAATTTTTCTCTCCATCAGAACAGTCGATGATACAGGGAGTAGTTGAATCAGACCAATACGGTGCAGCAGCAGGTGTGAATCAAATGGTGAATAGTTTGTATGCCTTGTTTGGTGTAGGAATTGCAACGATGGTGTACTGGACTTTTGGAATATACGGGAGTATTTTAGTAAATACGCTCACTTTTATTATGAGTGGTATTTTGATTCAAACGATCTCCATTCCAGAAAAAGTGCGTTTGCCAAACGGTAGAACAAAATGGAAAGAAGTTAATTTGAAAATGTTAATAACAGAGTTTCAAGAGGGGATCAAGTATATATATCAAAATGACACTTTAAAAAAATTGCTTTTAGGATTTATCGTATTTGGACTATTAAATGGTATTTTAAGTGTATCCACTACTTACATATTAAAATATAAATTAGCACCAGCAACGTATGAAAGTTTAGCGATGGTTGGCGGTGTAGTTGGAGGGATTTCATTACTAATTGGAAGTATAGTAGCAACAAGTGTAGGGAAGAAATATGCACCCAAGCCTATTATTGTCTTTGGTATGGCAGGCTCAGGGGTCTTTTTCGGTATGTGTTACTTTGTAAACCACGTATGGTCTTTTTATGTATGTATCGCTTTTGCGACTTTCTTTTTACCGTTTATTAATGTTGCAATTATGGGCTGGATGTATGAAATTGTAGAAGAATCATTCATGGGACGTGTTCAAAGTTTACTTAGTCCATTAACGACAGGATTCCAGCTGTTATCTCTCGGTGCGATAGCGATGTTGTTCCCGAAATGGATTCGTGCAGATACGTTGTTTATTATTTTATTTGGTTTATTATTTTTTGTTACGTGTTTATATCAAACCATTTTACCTAGTGGGAAGAAACGTGTGCAAGGTATAGTTGAAGAGATGTAATAAATGTGGTTTTTGATTTCTGAATATTCTATCGGATGGTAAGGGGAAATAGTTATGTTGATGCGAATTGTTAAATGGTGTGGGGTTACTTGTTTACAACTAGTAGCTGCAATTTTATGTATAATCTGCCTAGGTGCGCTGCCACGTTTATTTAAGGGATTGCAAATCGATTTAATCGGTTTTTGGAACACGATTGTATTTCTTGGAGGGAAGTTACTACAACCGGGTGAAATTACATATGGATTTCGGGACTCAAGAAAATTATTTCCGCAAATATGGATTCATTATTTTGAAACGATGATTGTATTTCTATCAGCGTTTTTACTATCTTTGCTTATAGCGTATATACTTGTCGTTTGGGTATTGCAGCGTTCTCATATGAAACAGAAAATGTGGAACGGGGTTTTTCTTACGTTTGAGAGTATACCGGATATTTTACTTATTTTATTATCACAACTTCTTGTCGTAATTATGTTTCAAAAAACAGGATTTATGCCGGTCAAACTGGCTGGATTAGGGGAAGAAAGGATACGTTTGTTACCAATTATATGTCTTACAATACCAACAACATTATTGTTTATTAAACTATTGTTATTACGATTTAAAGAAGAATTAGAGAAAGAATATAGTTTGTTTGCCAAGAGTAAAGGGTTAAGCTTACGGCATATTTTGACACATCATATTTCAAGAAATGTTTTATTGACGACAATTTATTATGCGAAAACAAATATTTTATTTATGCTTTCCAATTTATATATTATTGAATGGATATTTAATACATATGGTATGTTTGTTTTTGTAAAAGAAAATTCTAAATTAGAAATATTTACAGTGAGTCTAGTAATATTATATGTACCGCTTTTTATACTATTTCGTATATTACATACGCTTTTACAAAATGTGATAAAGGAGCGTGTGTAACATGTGGCAAGTTGTAAAAAGAGATGTGAGATTTTGGGTAGGTATTACTTTTTTGAGTGTACTAATGATTGTTAGTATTGGATATACGGTGTTTTTTGATGGGAATATTCGTGAACTTACGATGATGTATAACGAAAAAGGGGAACTAGAGGCAGCTCCATTTTCACCATCAAGTAAATTTTGGTTTGGAAGTGATGTGAAAGGCCGCGATCTTGTTCAATTAATAATAGAAGGCGCGAAATGGACAGTTGGAGCGAGTATAATTATAGCGATATTACGAGTTATAGTTGGAGGGGGAATTGGTTTACTTCTTGGTATGTATGGTAAACGTTCTTTTCCAGTTATTTCATCCTTTTTTGATCCTTTTAGTATTGTACCGATGGTTATGATTTCTTATTTTATGCTAAATGAAGTTTTAACGTTTGATAGTGGAGCAGAAGTTGTGCCGTTGTATTTGCGTGTGGCATTTCAAATTATAGTTCTTGTATGTCTTGCTGTACCAACGGTTATGTTGTATGTAGCGCAAGAAGTAAAGCGTATTAAGAAAGAAGAATTTATGTTGGCAGCTACTGTGCTCGGCGGAAGTAAGTGGCATAGGTTGAAGCGCCATATATGGCCGCATATGTTACCATCATTTCTTTTATTAGTAGCGCAACAATTTGTGAGTACTTTATTGCTTCTTTTACACCTTGGTTTGTTGCAATTATTTTTTGGTGGAACAATAACCTTCAGTGGAATGGACCCAGATAGTGTAACAAAAGAATGGACGGGTCTAATTGGTCAAAACTTCCGCCACTTAACGACTCATACATGGATTGTACTTATACCGATTGCTTTTTATAGTATGACAATTCTTGCGGGAAATCTAGTAAGTAATAGTATGCAAGATGCGATTAAACTAGGAAATGTAAAAATACCTAAGAGCAAGGATAAAGAAGTAAAGGAAGAAAAACGAGTACAAACTAATGTAAATGATTTTTCTTTTTATAGAGAGATACAAAAATAAAAAAGATAGCTGAAGACAAATCGTTTTCAGCTATCTTTTTTGTTTATAGTGGTGGTAAATCAATCTTTCCTTCTTCAAATAATTCTTTTATCATATGCTTCGTATAACCAGCGGCCTGACCAAAGGTGATTTTTGCTGGCATTGGTGCTTCATTTGCATCAACAACTACATCAATTATACACGGTCTATTTTGCTTTACCGCACTCTCGAAAGCAGGAAGTAGTTCATCTACATTCTCAACACGGTATCCAATACCTCCGCACGCCTCTGCGTATTTTGCAAAATCAGGGTTTGTTAAGTCTGTACCAAATTCGATATTCCCCATAACTTCTTGTTCGAATTTAATCATGGCGATCTTATTATTATTTAAAACGACGACAACGATTGGCAGTTTATATTTAACAGCTGTTACGAAATCGTTCATTGTCATTCCGAAACCACCATCACCACAAACAGCAAATACTTGTTTATCCGGGAAAGCAATTTTTCCAGCAAGGGCACCAGGTAAACCGCAGCCAAGAGTTGCGAGCCAGCTAGAAATAATAAATTGCTGATTTGTCATACGGAAGTGTCTTGCTGTCCATACTGTTACATTTCCGACATCGACTGATAATATTGCATCATCTTGAGCTACTTGTTGCAGTGCATGCAAAACGCGTTGTGGTTTAATTGGAGTAGAAGCATCTTCTTCTTGATTGTGTAATTTTTCTTCCCATTTTTTCATCATTTCTTGATGATACTCTAAGAAGGAATGGTCCTCGTGTTTTTCTACATTGTCAATTAACCATTTTAATGTTTTATCAGCATCACCAGCTAATCCGATATCTGTTACGTAACGTTTTCCGATTTGGGCAGGATCTGTATCGATATGGATTGTTTTTGCTTTTTCGGGTAAGAAACCGGTGAACGGATAAGAAGTACCAATCATAATTAAAGTATCTGCATGTTTCATTGCATCATAAGAAGGTTTCGTTCCAATTAATCCTAATCCACCGATGCAAAGTGGATGTTCATCAGGGATAATCCCTTTAGCTGGTAATGTAAGTACGATTGGAGCACCAATGTGTTCCGCGAAAGTAAGTAAAGATTCTCTCGCATGTTTCGCACCTTTTCCAGCTAAAATAACAGGCTTTTTCGCTTCATTTATTGCGAGTTTTGCAGCATGTAAATCTTCTTCTTGCGGAAATAACTCAGGTAATGTAAAAGAAGTATTTGTAACACGAGCCCCACTTTTTATTTCAAATTTCGGAACATCATCTGGAATTGTAAGAACAGATACACCTTTTTTCGTATAAGCCATTCGAATCGCTTGATTCACGACAGCTGGTAGCTGTTCTGCTGACATAATGCGCTGGTTATAAACCGCAACATCATCGAATAATCTTTCTAAGTTTACTTCTTGGAAAAAATCCGTCCCGAGTAAATCGGTTTCTACTTGACCTGAAATTGCTAGAACAGGGGCTTTATCGAGTTTTGCATCATACAAACCATTTAATAAATGAATAGCACCTGGCCCTGCGATTGCCATACAAACGCCGAGTTTTCCTGTTAACTTAGCATAGGCAGCAGCAGCTAGTGCGCCAGCTTCTTCATGGCGAACTTGAATAAATTTGATTTTATCTTGTTTTTTTCTTAAAGCTTCAATTATAGAATTGATGGAATCTCCAGGCATTCCGTATATGTGTTCTACTTCCCAGTCAATTAATAGGTCAACTAGTGCTTCACCGGCTGTTTTCCCAAACATAATTTTTCCTCCTTATAAGTAGGTAGATACTATTATGTTTTGGAGAAAAAGGAAAAATATACAAATGATTATATTATTATCTTTAATGATGAGCAGTAAATAGTGTAAATACTGTTATTAGTAAAAAACCGCTAGTTGCCCATGTTAAAAATGTAAGGAAGGAGAGCTGTTTTTTAGCCTTCCAAAGCATTTCATGAATTGTGACATAGCCAAGTGAACCGATAGCGCTCCCCATAATGAGCCCTTGTAAATGTAGAGCCTTTCCTTCCATCAAAATGCCAAAAACAGTACCGGTTCCGAGAATAAGTGAAAGTAATAAAGTCGTTAATAAAAATGAAGTGTATTTATGCTTTGTAAAGAGGAAGGGGATGATTAATGCTAGGCCTTCAGGAATATGGTGAATTACAATCGCAAGTAAGAAAGGAATGGCAGAATCATTATGATTTATAAATGCTGTACCTAATGCAAAGCCACTCGGCAAATTATGAATAAATATAGCAAAAGAAAGAAAAAGGAAAGTTTGCCATGCTTGTTGATCTTTTTTATGTATCATTGGATGATGACAATAGTTATCTAATAGGCCCATAACTAAAATACCGATAGCTATACCGAGTATAGGGCCGATTATTTCATAGCTTGCAAATGTTTCAGGAATAATTTCAAGGGATAAAAGCCCAAGCAAAATTCCGCCACATAATGCATATAAACGATGCATTTTTTCCTCAATTAGCTGGCGCGTAGCAATGCCGACAGCACCGCCTAATAGTAATCCACCGAATGAAAAAAATGTAACTATCATAGGAATCCAAAATCGTTCCATCGTATCACACTCCGATTCTTCCACTTATTTTTAGCTTACGAAAAGGAAAGTTAGATTAGTCCAAGTAATTGTGTTTGATTATAGAGAAAAAACTAATAATTCGTTATAATTTATATATTAAACTTAAGTGGAAATATGAAATGGGGAATACGTTTGCATACAAAATGGAGTCTATCTGAATATGAAAATCCAAAACGATATGATGTGGAAAATAAAAGTTTGTCAGATTTTCCGTTCTTACAATCATGGGCACAAAAACTAAGTATACAGAATGAATGGATACTAGATATCGCCTGCGGAACAGGAAGGATTACAATTCCATTTATAGAAAACGGATATCAAATGATTGGTGTAGATATACATGAAGGTATGCTTGCTGAGGCGAGGAGAAAATCTAAGGAGTGTAAAAAAGTAAAATGGCTACAACAAGACTGCTTACAATTAAAGATTGAAGAAACGATTCCGTTAGCATTTATGGTTGGCCACGGATTTCAGCATTTTCTTACGAATACTGATCAAAATAATTTATTAACATCTATTCATCATGTGTTAGCTGATAATGGTATATTTATATTCGATACACGTTTTCCTTCAAAAGAAGAATTAATACAACAATCTACAGAAGAATATTGGACAACTATTCGTGATGAAAAGGGAAGAAAATGTGATTTATATACTGAAATGACATACGATTCAATTCAGCAAATACAGCACTACATAACAACAAGAAGGTTTTATGAGGATGATGTGAAAGTAGAAGAACTGAAAACAACGATTGATCTTCGCTATACATATCCGCAAGAGTTAGACAGATTATTAGCAGTGAATGGATTTGAATTATTACATATATATAATGATTGGAAAGGAAATGAGTTAGGGAAAGACTGCTATTCTATGGTAGTAGTTTGCCGGAAGAAAAAATAGTGTTAGTTTTATATTAGGAGTGCAAAAAGATTTTAAGGAGAGAAAAAGATGGCTTGGTACTTAGATAATGTTTATGAAATAAATAAAGAAGCGCCCTATACATTCTATCTTCCTAGCTCAGAAGTTTTGGAGAAATTAAAGGTTGGAGATTTGGTGAAACTAATTTTTGTATCTAAAAATGAGGGAGAAGATGGGTTTCATGGTGAAAGAATGTGGGTTGAAATTACTGAAAGAAACGAGAAAAATTTTGTAGGGACACTCAATAATAATCCATATCGTTTAGATTTAAAAATGGGTGATAAAATTTCATTTGGAATTGAAAATATATGTGATACGGAATATAACGATACATCTTCAAAGGATTGGGATTTTTATTTTGATATGAAGGTAATTGTTAGTGATGATGTACTTGAAAAAAGAGAATTTAACTTTATGCTTAAAGAGGATTCAAGAGAAGAAGGTGACTCTGGTTGGTCAATATTGAGTGGTTATGAAAGTGATGACTATGTCAATAATCCTAAAAACTTTCAAATTATTTCAATTGGAGTTATTTTGCATATAGATGATTCTATTTTAAGCTTTCTTGAGGAACCACCTTTATGTGCATATGAAAGAAATGATGAAGGTAGATTCTATAAAATTGAAGACTATGATTGGGATGCATATTTAAATGGATAGAAAAATTTACTATGTTTTAAAGAAAAGTACATTTTGTTTCGGAATCATATGTACGTTTTTATTAAGCGGATGTATTAGTTTTGATAAAGAAACTACAGATACTATATACTTAATTCCTGAAGAGTACGAAGGGGATTTGATTGTTGTGTACAACGTACCTGGTGCTAAGTTGTTACCGAAGGATGAGGAGTTTAGTATTGTCACTTTCGCAGCTGACGGGACTGCTTTGACATCTACAAAAAATATGAAATATGGCACGGTAAATGATTTATATTACACAGTAAATAAAGAAGGTCAGCGTACAAAAATTGATTCGAGCTGTATACACTTTGCTTCAACTGGAAGTAGAAGCGAAAATTCGTGGGAATTTCCAGTTGCAAACTTAGAAGTAACTCGTACAGCATGTTCTCAAGAATTTTCAGCCAATGGCAGAGAGGTACCAGAGAATCAAGAACATCCTGCTGAAAAGAAGATGAGAGATTTAATGCAGCATGTACAAGAACAGTATATGAATAAACTGAAATAGTTATTATGTTAGATCACAGAAATTTAAAAGTGGTGAAAATTGAAGAGAATAGTAGTAAATGGAGGAACAAATTATGCAGCAAATTAAAAAAATAGGAAACTCATTTTGGTATATGACACCTGTTTCTGAAACAGATAGACCTATATTAGGAATGGTCGTTGGACAAGAAAAAACTTTAATGATTGATGCTGGGAATTCAGAAGAACATACACAATTATTTCTAGAAATGCTACAAGAACAGAATGTATCAAGTCCGGATTTTGTAGCACTCACACATTGGCACTGGGATCATATTTTTGGATTGCCTGTACTACAAAATGCATTAACTATTGCGCATGCTGAAACGAAAAAAGAAATGCAATCACTAGTATCTTATAAATGGACAGATGAAGCGTTGGACGCACGCGTAAAAGAGGGTACTGAAATTGCATTTTGTGCGGATTGCATCAAAAAAGAGTTTGAAGAAAAAGCGAGAAATATTAAAATCATTCCTCCGACCTTAACGTTCCACGATCAAATTGAATTAGACCTTGGTGAAGTGACGTGCGTGTTAAAACATGTCGGCGGAGATCATGCACATGATTCAGTTGTTATTTACGTGAAAGAAGAAAAAATATTATTTTTAGGAGACTGTATATATGCAGATATCTTTTCTTCAAAATGGAACTATACGACGAAACGAACGCTTAAATTAATTGAAGAATTGGAGTCATTTGATGCTGAAACTTATATTCTTTCTCATGGGACAGCGATAAGTCGGGATGAATTTTTACAAGAAATACATTTACTAAAAACAGTAGGAACTTATACAGAAATTCATAAAGCCGATGAAGAAAACATAAAGGCAGCGTATAAACGAGACGTAAATAGAGAATTAAATGAAGATGAACTAGAAACAATAACGTTTTTTGTAAATGGTTATGAAATGAATAATCAGTAAGACACTAAACTAATCAAATATAATTAAACTTCACAAAAAGAGTATTGAAAGTTAATTCAATACTCTTTTTAATAGTTAAATATCTGGTTTCAACCAATTACTAAATATGGGGTTCAAAGTCTGAAGTGATGTCATTCTATTTATTTTTCATATAGATAGTGGTTCAAGTGGAAGCTTTCTTCGCTAATTCAGTTATATAGTTAAAAAATCCATTGTGGTTTACATCATATACTACATTTACAGGTCGCCCACCATCAAATTCCACTGTACGCCCCTGGCTAGGTCCATATGTATGAACAATACTATTAATTGTTTGTAATTTTGCAAGATCAGATTTTCCGATAAAGGCAGCAGTTAATACATCCCACAAATAGTAAGTAGAGTTAGTTGAGAAATGAACGAGGGGAGGAACCATTGCATAGCATTGACCGAGGAAATCAATACCAATATATTTTCGCTCTTTTGCCCAACGTTCACGTATGTCTATAGTTAATGGAACTTGGTTTGTACTTTCTAGCGTTACTAAGTCGATTTTAATTTTTGATTCCCACACACGAGCTGCTGCTTCAGGATCCCAAAACGAATTCCACTCAGCTGTTCCATCATGTTCTGGTTCATGTACATTGCCGGCAGTACGAAATGTTCCTCCCATCCAAACAAGGCGCTCAATTTTCCCCTCGATTACAGGTGCTTCACATAGTGCACGAGCTAAATCCGTAAGAGGACCTGTAAATAATAAAGTTGTTTTCTCTTCAGTTTGTAATAGGGTTTCAATTAAGTGATGATGTGCAGGTTTTGCTGCAATAGGTGTTACAACTTTTCCAGACTCATTTAAAATTGGTAAAGCATCTACATAAAATGCATGCATCCGCCAGTCTTTTGGAAATGGATTTTTCGCACGGGAATTTGATGCGGCAACTTCAATATTTTCTTTGCTGAAGCGATCAATAATTTTGCGACTTGCTGAGATTGCTGGTTCCAAATAGCAGTCGGCAGGGATAACTGAAACACCTGTAAGTTTGACATTATCCATTTGGAGTAATAAAAATAGTGAAATTAAATCATCTACACCACCATCATGATTGAAATACACTTTTTTCATCAATGTAATCCCCATCCCATATAATTTAGTTAGAAATTAAATATGAATTGTGGAAAAATCATCAATGATTTCCACCACTTCAATTGTTCCATTAATTAATAACTCAGGAAGTTCATTATTTACAGTTCCTTTCCAATACTCTCTAGCTTGTTCAATTTTTTGAGAAAAAGGAATACCATCTTCTTTCGGTAAAAGATTTCCGTCACCTTCAAAACAATGTCCAATTACTCGTAGTTTAACAATCTGCAAAACTTTTCGATTGTAAGAATCAAATAATACTTTCCATTTTAAAGTATCTTCATAGCTCTTTGCAGCATATAAACAAGATAATCTTGAAGGGTATTCAGGGAATTCTTGTAGTCTTACCATTTCTACAATCGTTTCTCTAACGGCTCTAATTGTTTGATCCATATAATTCATAACTACTTTAGCATTTTCATTATTTATATGTAATTCTTCGTTTGTATAATGTTCTTTTAAAATTTGCATGGAATCTTCACCGTTAGAATTCAAATGTTCCCTTTCAAAAAAGAAATGAAAGAGGGTATTCGTTTGATTTTTATCGAAATGAATGATTTGTCCAATATTCATTTTTTTCCTTGTTACGATGTGATATGCGTAAAACGCTTGTTTATCCATGGTTATCCTCCTAGTAGTAACTATCAGGTATTACAATGTTAAATTTAATAATTCAACATTGAAATATATAAAACCTTTATAAATGAAAGTAAGGATTTGAGCAGAAAGTAAAGAAAATATATGATAGCGCTTTAAATTTGTTCGCAAAATGTTCACTTACGAAGAGGTTTCCACAATCGATATAATGACAAAGACTCAAAGAGAAAGGATGATAAAAATTGCCAACAACAAGAAAGGAAAACCTCCAATTTGGTATGATGATGTGCCTTGGGATGGTTATTGTAATGACGTTTTATAATTTATTGATGAATAATGGAACAGGGGGACAAATTCATATTAAGGAGATCGCATTAGAACTAATAATTGGATTCATTATTGCATTATTAATTGAAATATGTATCGTTGGACCTTGTGCGAAAAAAATTGTATTCATGTTACCGTTTGATAAATCGAAGAAAATAAATATTATAGTTGCGATGGCGACAGCTATGGTAATTGGAATGGTTTTCTTTATGTCTTTTTACGGAATGGCTATGATGTATTTACATGGTGGACTACAAGGAGACTCATTTGTATCGATGTATTTTTCAATTTTTATTAAAAATTTCATTTTGGCGTATCCATTACAATTAATAATTATGGGGCCACTTGTGCGTTTTTTATTTGGAAAGTTTGTTATGAAGAATAAACCTGTTAATATAGCGTAGTTATAATTATTAAAATATTATATAAAGATAAAATAATAAAAAACACACCTCAAATATTTTGAGTTGTGTTTTTTATTATTCATTTGTAGCTATTTTCATACTGATGTGACATTTGTCCTTTTGCCTTTATAGGATTATAGCTTTTAATTAAGTCAGAAATAGAAGATTAGGAGATGATTTTTTGAAAGGCGTTGTATTTGCTATTTTAGCTGGCGTATTTATTACACTTCAAGGTACATTTAATGCAAAACTGAGTTCATATATCGGTATATGGTCAACGAGTATTATAACGCATTTAATTGGAGTCCTTATTGCAACAACTGTATTTTTGTTAAAGAAAGAAGAGAAAGTAGCAGATTTAAAGGATGTGAAAAAAATATATTTAGTAGCTGGTGCACTTGGTGGGTTAATTATTTGCGCAGAAACAATAGCAATACATTCAATGGGAGTTACGTTAACAGCTGGAACACTCATGGTTGCTCAATTATTAACAGCAACTCTAATTGAAATGAAGGGATTATTTCAAATAAAAAAGATACAGGTGGAGAGATATCATATTGGGGGAACAATAGTAATGATTATAGGTATTGTAGTATTTAATATGTAAATGAAAGGAGGAAATGAAAGTGGAGAATAAATCAGATTTAATTATCCATTATTTGAAAACTAATAAAATGTTTGAAATTTTTTCAGAGATAGATACAGCTTATTTTCAAGTAAATCATTTTGATAAGGGTAAGTTTATATGTAATATAGATGATGCAATGGATCGTTTATATTTTGTTGTTAAAGGTAAAGTAAAAGTTTATACGATTACACCAGAGGGGAAGAAGCTGATCCTTCGTTTTATCAATCCATTGGCGGTTGTTGGTGATATTGAATTCATACAAAATAGCAAAGCGCATAATGTCGTTGAAGCTTGTTCAGATGTTATAGCCATCTCTATTTCTCATGCTGTAATTAGAAATAAGTTATTACATGATCCTATATTTATGAACTTCTTGCTTGAAAACATTGCAAACACATTAAAAATATCGACTCGCTTTACAGCACTTAATTTACTTTATCCGGTAGAAGTACGTGTAGCTAGTTATTTACTTTCCATTTCTACTGATAGTAACGGGAATATGTATAAAAAAGATTTGGATGCAACTTCGATATCAAGTATTGCGGATTTTATAGGAGTAAGTTATCGGCACGTAATCCGGGTGTTACAAAAATTTTATAAAGAAAAATTAATTGAAAAGAGAAATGGAGTTATTGTAATTAAAGACTTTTTTAAAATGAAGGAAGTTGCTAAAGATAATATTTATGAGTAATGAAAGGGAGAGGAAGATTTTGATTGGATTTAGTTTAGCTATATTAGCAGGAATATTAATTAGCTTACAATCTGTTTTTAATACGAAAGTGAATGAAAATGTAGGGCAGTGGTTAACAACTACGTGTGTTCTTGGAATAGGTCTTATAAGTTCAGTGCTATTTTATATCATTACAGAGAAAAGTATAAGCGTTAATTTTCACACTACAAATTATTTGTTTTATGTAAGTGGGTTGTTTGGTATCGGATTAATTATTTGTATAATGGGTGCAATAAAGAGCTTAGGTCCAGCATATACGGTGCTCATTAGTCTCATAACTCAATTAGTAGTTGCGTTATGTATTGATACATTTGGATTGTTTGGAATGGAGAGAATTCCATTACAAATAAATAAATTAGTTGGTATAGGTCTATTAATTATAGGGATAGGAATTTTTAAAAATCTTTTTTCGAATAAGAAATCTATTAAAATAACTGGGGGTGAGATTTAAAAAATATAAAGGAAAGGTGTTAATGATCTGATTAAATATTTATGCAGTAGAGAATGCCTTACTTATATGCCCTGTTTGTGAAAGTTTTATATCTATTCAATAAAAAAACATGAGTTAGCAATTAGCATAGTTGAAAAGAAGAGATCGAAATGTCGAGGTCTTCTTTATTTATATTGTTTTGAGGTTATATGAACTTAAGTATAGGAGTATAAGAAGTTGCTTTAGGCAAGAAGAATATGACCAAAAATAAAATATTACTAAACATACGTAACTAATGCATGCAATGTCTTTTTCAGTTATTATGTTGTAAATCATTTTATGATAAAATTTTTTACATAATGAAATAAAGGGGTAGTATTCTATGGGTTATTTTTCAAATGGTTTATTAGTTTTGTTTGTTCTTATCGTCTGTAGCTGTATGATTTTTGGTTGATAATATAATGATAGATTTATATAAAAGAAGTTAACTGATGTGAGGTTAACTTCTTTTTATTTTATGTTGAGAAGGAGTTATTTTGTTCTTATGGAAGTTTGTTAAAGGTCATTTCATATTTGGGTGATTTTATGAAATACAAACAAGAGAATAAGGAGTATTCACATGAATAATAGTATAAATTACACAATGGAACACCCGACAAATTTCAATGGATTATTAGTCTTATATGAATCTTTAGGATGGAATTCTCTTCAATTAACGGTTAACGAGTTAGAACAAATGTGTAAACAAAGTTGGTATGCAATTTATGCTTTTGATGATAAGAAGTTAGTAGGGATGGGGCGTATTATATCAGATGGCGTAATAACAGGCATTATTTGTGGTATATGTGTATTGCAAGAGTATCAGTCCATTGGCATTGGAAAAGAAATAGTAGAACGATTAATCCAACACTGTGAACAAAATAAGGTTATTCCTCAACTTATGTGTGTGGAAAAATTGCAATCGTATTATGAATCTAAAGGGTTTGAGGTATTCTCTATTGGGATGACAAAACCTATTAAAAGATAGTGTGGTTTTATATTTTCGGTGTACTTGTACGTATTTTCAAACTTCATCATAAAGGAGACTGACTATATGGAGATTGCTAAAGGGGTAGAAATGTTACAACTTGAGTTTCAAGAATTTATCATTCACCCAATTCTTTTATGGGATGATGAAATGGCAGTGTTAATAGATACTGGTTTCCCTGGACAATTTGAAGATATACAAATAGAGATGGAGAGAGTTGGGATATCTTTTGATAAGCTAAAAGTTGTGATTTTGACACATCAGGATATAGATCATATAGGGAGCCTTCCTGATTTATTGGAGAATGGCGTAAGTGATATTAAAGTTTATGCGCACGAGCTAGATAAACCTTATATTGAAGGGGAGTTTCCTTTACTGAAGGATGGGCAAGTAAAGAATCCACCAAAAGGAAAAGTGAGTGATACTGTGATTGATGGGCAAGAACTGCCGTATTGCGGTGGGATATTAATTCTACATACTCCAGGGCACACTCCTGGTCATATTAGTTTATATATGAAACAAAGTAAAACTCTTATCGCGGGTGACTCTATGTATAGTGTGAATGGAAAGTTAGGAGGAATTCACGCCCCAACAACTTTAAATGTTAAGGAAGCACAGCAGTCTTTGAAGAAGTATTCAAATCTAGATATTGAATCGGTAGTTTGTTATCATGGGGGATTAAGTAAGGAGAATATAAAGATTCAAATTCAAAATTTGTAAAAGTTGAAGAGGAACTTTTTGTTAAACTGTGCTGAAGCATAATCTAATTAATAGTAAATAAATAATAAAAGAACATGTTTGAAAAAAATTCAAACATGTTCTTTTATTAAATGAAATCTATTTAAGATTAACGGCCTAACCCGTTCCAATAAAAAGAAACAATTTCTTGGGTTAATTCATCTATATTTGTAAGAATAGGATTGTGATTTTCATCTTTAAAATTCCCAATTGATAATAAAGATACGAATGCATGAGCCGCAAATGTAGCGTTTCCTCTTGGGATTTCTCCAATTTGCATTGCATTATCGAGTGCTTTTTCTAATACTTCATACATGTTGTCTTCAGCATTTTTTAATTGTTTCAATTGTTCTTCAGATAATGATAGTTTTGCATCTTTCATAAAATTCTTCATATCAATATCCATCGTTGCGTGTAAGTAGACTTTAGCGAAGTCCAATAATCTTTCTTTTAAAGTCTTATTTGTAGAAAGGATTTGAGACATATTTTCGCGTATACGTACCATCATTTGAATCATAGTAGCGGTAAATAAATCTGCTTTTGTTGAATAGTAATAGTAGACGGTTGCTTTCGTAACACCACAAACTTTTGCAACTTCATCCATGGAAACGACTTGATAATTTTGAGTAAGAAATAGTCGAGTTGCAACTTCCAAAATGGTTTCTTTTGTAGATTTTGTATTTTTATTTTGACGAGGCCTTCCGAGAGGACGTTGTTTTTGTTCCAAATCCATTCGCTCCTGACATGTATTGTTGAGATAATTATAACACAAAGTTTTATTCATTCTTGATTAATTAACCGACCAGTATATATAATTAATGTTAGAGGAAAAAAGGAAGGTGGGTTTTTATGAAAAAGCACCCGTTACATATGTTAGGGAGGCTTGTAGCAGGGAAGCATACACAGTGGATAACTTTATCGATTTGGATTCTTATTACATTAGTACTTTCATTTACATTGCCACAAGTAAACAGTACGAAAGAACCGAATCCGAAAAATTTACCTGAAACAGCTATGTCGCAGCAAGCGGAAGCACTTATGAAAAAAGAGTTTCCGAATAATGCAGGGAATCCTTTATTAGTAGTATGGTATAAGGATGGTGGATTACAGTCACAGGATTATAAACTCATACAAGACGTTTATAAAGAGTTAAAAGCTAGTCCTTTAAAGGAGCAATCAACGTTACCGCCATTTGATACATTACCAGAACAAGTATTATCAAAAAGTGCATCAAAAGATGGTACATCATTTGTTACACCAGTATTCTTTAACAAGGCAGCCGGAACAGATATATTAAAAGGAAATCTTGATGATTTAAAAAACATAGTGAATAGTAAGATCGATGAAGATCCATTCAAACGAAAACTAAGTGACGCTGGTTTACACGTTCGATTATCTGGACCTGTAGGTATTCAAACGGATGCAGTTAGCTTATTTAGTCAAGCAGATGTGAAATTATTAATTGCTACTGTATTACTCGTATTAGTTTTATTAATTTTACTGTACCGTTCACCGATTTTAGCAATTTTACCCTTACTTGTTGTCGGCTTTGCATACGGTATTATTAGTCCTACACTTGGTTTTTTAGCTAATCACGGATGGATTAAAGTAGATGCTCAGGCAATATCAATCATGACAGTATTATTGTTTGGTGCTGGAACGGACTATTGTTTATTTTTAATTTCAAGATATCGAGAGTACTTGCTAGAAGAAGAAAGTAAATATAAGGCGCTGCAACTTGCAATTAAAGCTTCTGGTGGAGCAATTATAATGAGTGCGCTTACTGTTGTACTTGGATTAGGAACATTATTACTTGCTCATTATGGTGCCTTTCATCGATTTGCAGTACCATTTAGTGTTGCTGTATTCATAATGGGAATTGCTGCTTTAACAATTTTACCAGCATTATTATTAATTTTCGGTAGAGCTGCATTCTTCCCATTTATACCGAGAACAACTTCGATGAATGAAGAATTTGCAAGAAAGAAAAAGAAAATAGCGAAAGTAAAAGAATCAAAAGGTGCCTTTAGTAAAAAGCTTGGAGATGTTGTAGTACGAAGACCGTGGACAATAATTATGCTCACTGTATTTGTATTAGGTGGATTGGCTTCATTTGTACCACGTATTCAATACACATATGACTTATTAGAATCGTTTCCAAAAGATATGCCTTCCCGCGAAGGGTTTACGTTAATTAGTGATCATTTCTCAGCTGGTGAACTAGCGCCAGTAAAAGTGGTTGTTGATACGAAAGGAAAACAGCTTCCTATTAAAGAAGAACTAGAGAAGTTTTCTTTCGTACAAACTGTGAAAGATCCAAAAGTGGGCACAGAAAATAAGCAAATACAAATGTATGAGGTTTCTTTAGCTGAAAATCCATACTCAATTGAAGCGTTAGATCAAATCCCTAAATTAAAAAACAGTGTAGAAAAAGTATTAAAAGATGCTGGGGTTAGTAATGCTGAAGATCAATTGTGGATTGGCGGAGAAACGGCGTCATTATATGATACAAAGCAAATTACGGAACGTGATGAAGCGGTTATTATTCCAGTAATGATTAGTATTATCGCTTTATTATTACTAGTGTACTTACGATCTATTGTCGCGATGATTTATTTAATTGTAACTGTTGTATTATCGTTCTTCTCGGCACTAGGAGCAGGGTGGCTATTACTTCATTATGGTATGGGGGCACCGGCCATTCAAGGCGCGATACCGTTGTACGCATTCGTATTTTTAGTTGCTTTAGGTGAAGATTATAATATCTTTATGGTTTCAGAAATATGGAAAAACAGAAAGACACAAAATCACTTGGATGCAGTAAAAAATGGCGTTATACAAACAGGTAGTGTCATTACATCCGCGGGTTTAATTTTAGCAGGAACTTTTGCGGTATTAGGTACACTTCCAATTCAAGTTCTTGTTCAATTTGGTATTGTAACTGCAATTGGTGTATTATTAGATACATTTATTGTTAGACCATTACTTGTACCAGCAATTACAGTTGTTCTAGGTCGCTTTGCTTTTTGGCCAGGAAAGCTTTCAAGAAAGAGTGAAGAAGTACAAAAGGTGGATGCATAGTTAAGAAAGCCAAGGATATTTTCCTTGGCTTTCTTCTATGTAGTTTATTAATTTTTTGAAGTCAAATCATCAGTTACAGCATGATCAGCATCTTCAATAGCAGTTTCTGGCATTCCATATAAGCCATTCATTGCTTGTTCTTCTACATTAAGGTTTACAGTATTATTATTTTGAATAGGTGTATTGTTTGCGATAGCATTATCTTTTTTATTTACATTTTTGTCATTCATGTTTGAATCCTCCAAACGTCAGTTGATTTATTAATAGTATGTGGTTGGATTCCAATAAATATGTGAATGGATTTTTGTAATTAAATAAAAAACTTGAGGATAAATTTAAAATATAAGGAGTGAACAGGTATGGTGAAAACAAGAAAGTTAGTCTTCTAAAATAAAAAAATTTTAGGGGGCTATTACAATGAAGTTTCATATAATTGACATAGAAAATTGGAATAGAGAGCAGTATTTTGAACATTATTTAAAATTGAAATGTACGTTTAGTATAACTGTAAATATTGATATCACGATGTTATTAAAGGAATTACATCAAAAAGGAATAAAATTTTATCCCGTTTTTATATATTTAATTTCTAGAGTAGTAAATAATCATAAAGAATTTCGAACATGTTTTAATGATGAAGGAGTTTTAGGTTATTGGGAGGAAATGATACCAAGTTATACAATCTTCCATAAAGATGATAAGTCTTTTTCAAGTATATGGACGGAGTATTCTAGTGATTTCCACATTTTCTATAAAAATTATGAAGAAGATATGAGATGCTATGCTAATGTTCATGGTCTCTTCACGAAAGAGAATATTCCACCAAATGCTTTTCCTATTTCTAGTATACCTTGGGCTAGTTTTACTGGATTTAATCTTAATATTAATAATGATGGTGATTTTCTATTACCGATAATAACTTGTGGGAAATATTTTAATGAAGAGAATAAGGTTATACTACCAGTTTCATTGCAAGTCCATCATTCGGTTTGTGATGGGTATCATGCGAGTCAATTCCTAGAGGATTTACAGGAGTTAAGTAATAGTTGCAACGAGTGGCTAAAGTAATATCTAATTTTTAATAATATACAATTAAAAATAAATAAAAGAAGAGAACATGTTTATATTGCATGTTCTCTTCTTTATTCATTAATATTGAGTTACAGTGGAAAATATAGGTTGATTTGTAGTTTAATAGTAAATGAGATGATTAATTTTAATTTTCTTTATTTTATAACTATAAAGTTCATAAAACTTATTATTTTGTAACAATGAAGGGGAAAACAAAAATGACGATAATTTGTATAGAAAAAGCTACAATTTTAGATGCTGAAAAATTAACAGAAATAATGACAAGAACATTTGATGAAGAAGCAAAACGATGGCTATGCGGTCAAGGTGATGTAATTGACTATAACATTCAACCACCAGGTTATTCTTCAGTTGAAATGATGAAATATTCGATTGAAGAATTGGATTGTTACAAAGTGATAATGGATGGAAAAATAATTGGAGGAATTATAGTTACGATCTCAGGTAAGTCATATGGCCGAATTGATCGTATTTTTGTAGAGCCTGTTTATCAAGGAAAAGGAATTGGATCACATGTTATTAAATTAATAGAAGAGGAATATCCGAACATAAGGATTTGGGATCTCGAAACATCCAGTAGACAACTTAATAATCATCATTTTTATGAAAAAATGGACTATGAAATAATTTTCAAATCTGAAGATGAGTATTGTTATGTAAAAAGAATAACGGTAGAGTCTGCTAAAGAGAACCGGATTAAAAATAATGATATGAAAAATAGCCAATATGAATACTGTAATCTAGCAAATACAGAGTATTATCAAGTGAATTTAAAAAATAGTTCCTTTGTTGGTAGTAATATAATGCATATGAATATGAGTAATTGTAATGTAAGTCAATCAAAGTTTAGAAATATAAATTTAAAAAGTTCTTTATATGCAGATTTAAATCTTTCCGGTAGTAAATTTTCTTTTGTGACTTTAGGTGGAGTTCATTTTAAAGATACAAGCCTTGGAGAAGATAAACATCCTATTTCATTTAATAGATGTGATTTTGAAGGTAGTACGATAAGTAATAGTAATCTCAAAAATATGGAAATAGAAAATTGTGATATAACAGGTATGAAAATAAATGGTATTCCAATTGAAAATCTGCTCGAGTTACATAATAAAGTGAAAAGTTAACCCGCATGAAATGTAGATAAGCTGTTCGTAATTTGGATATTATACCGAAATAATTGTGTAAAAATAACATAAAGAAATTTAGAAGGGAAGGGGTTTCACCAAGGGGTCTAGAATGGATATGTATTGTTATGAATATGGAGGGGAGAAAATATGGAGATTAAACTAAGAGCGGTAGAAACACAAGATGCTAGAGCAATTCATCGTATATGCATACAAGATGATGTTTTACCTTATATGGTTTTCTTACCTAGTCTGCGTGTAGATGCGATGGAAAATAGAATTCGTAATTTAGCGCCAAATCAATTTGAATTTGTTGCAGAGTATGATGGAGCAGTTGTTGGATTTGTTGGGTTAACCCAAAGCCCAGGACGTAGATCTCATTCGGGTGATTTGTTTATGGGGGTAGATAGTGAATATCATAATAAAGGCATTGGGAAAGCACTTCTTACAAAAATGCTTGATTTGGCTGATAATTGGTTAATGTTAGAGCGAGTAGAGCTTGGTGTTTTAGCAACGAATCCTAAGGCGAAATCGCTATATGAAAAGTTTGGATTTGTAGAAGAGGGAATAAAAGTAGGCAATTTGAAGGCTCACGGAAAGTTCATTAATGAAATTATGATGAGTCGTTTTAGACCTGATGGTTTAATCATACATAATGGATAGTAAAAAGCATGACATTATACTGTCATGCTTTTTATTTGTTAGTTGTTGTTAGGCAGTTTTGGCTGCACTAAAAATAATGCTAAGCCAATAAAAATAACTGTAATACCTAGTCCTTGTTGTAAAGAAATAGTCTCATTTAATATAAAGTACGCTAGTATACAAGTCCCAATCGTTTCTCCTAAAATACTCATAGAAATAACAGTAGCGCTCATCCATTTTAGTAACCAATTGAATATCGTTTGACCTAAAATCGTAGCAATGAAAGCTAAACCAATAAAGCACAACCAAGTTTGTGTAGAGTAATGGATGAAAGATTCTTGCTGCATGTAGGCAAATATACCGAGAAAACAGGCGCTACTTCCATAACTAATTACCGAATATGGTATAAGTGATAAATCTTTACGAACATGTTGGCTAATGAAAAAATAAGCGGTAATAATTCCGGCCGCAATAAATGCTAAAATATCTCCATATAATGCTTCTCCGCTAATTTGGAAGTCTTGCCATCCGATGACGATACTTCCTGAAATAGCGATGAGGCAACCAATAACCGCTCCTTTCGTAAATCTCTCTTTAAATAGAAAGTAACCACCAATCATTGAAAATAAAGGTTGTAACGTTACGATAACTGTAGAACTCGCTACAGAAGTATATTGTAATGATTCAAACCATAGTACATAATGTGCAGCTAAAAATAGCCCGGATATGAATCCGAATCCCCATTGTCTTCTTGTTACTGTTTTTAGCTCGTTTCGATTATTTTTATTAAATAGTAATAACGGTAATAGAATCAGTGCAGCAAAGAATAAACGGTAAAAAGCAATGATAGCCGCAGGAGCATCTGCCAATTTTACGAAAATTGCTGAAGTTGATAGGGCGAATACGCCGAAAAATAAGATGCAATATGAAAGAATAGGTGATTTCACAGTTTGTCCCTCCGATAGGTTGTTTATTATAATGAACTAAATACGATATAATGTACAAAGGTAAGTATATAAGTCCCAGAGACGATAGGAAAGGATTATTTGCCTTTGTTTAGTATGTCAGCACAAAGACAATGAAACATGGAATATGATGGACGAAAGGAAGTTTTTATTATGATCCATGATAGGCTCGGACAAACTGTATTAAGTTATCGTAAGAAAAATAATATGACAATTCGGGAATTTGCTGATTATGCAGGGATTAGTACTTCACTAATTAGTCAAATTGAACGAGGATATGCGAATCCTTCTTTAAGTGTATTGGAATTAATTGCGAAAGCATTAAATGTACCGCTATTTACACTTTTTATTAATGAGATTGATACAGATTCACTCATTTCTAAGAAAAAAGATCGAAAAAAAGTATATCGGGAAAACAATGATCACATTGTATATGATGTATTAACACCTGATTTTATGAAAGCACGTATTGAAATGTTAATAATGGATTTAAATAAACAAGCAAACACAACGGAAAGTCATTACTCACATGAGGATAAGGAAGAGCTTGCTGTTGTTATGAAAGGAGAAGTGTATGTGGAGTTAGAAGGAAAAGAATATTTTTTAGAAGAAGGCGATGTTGTACGTATTCCGCCAAATGTGAAACATCGCTTTTTGAATAAAAGTGATGAATCCAATCATATCTTATTTGTATTGACGCCATCTTTAGGATGAGTATTAAGTGATTTTTATTACGGGGGAAAAATAGATGGAAAATAAAACTGTTTTAAGAGATGGTCTTTCAATTATTTCTCAATGTAAAAAACAAACAAATGATATTTGGCATGCGCATTTCGGAGCAGCAGCAATTGCTAGTTATTTTTTCATGAAAGATAACAATATGGAAGAAGAGATAACTCGTAGTGTGTATTCTCAAACAAAAATGATGTTGAACAATCAAAAACTAGTTGGAATAATTGATAGTAAAGAAGAAATTGATTTTCAAAGTGCTGAAAAAATGATTATAAAATCATTGGAACATACAATTGATGAGCTTCATTGGGTGGGGCATAATGTCATTTATGCTGCATTAAGTTTATTAGCTATGAAAGAGTTACAAAAATGGGGTGATAATCAAGCAATTGAAGGGATTACTAACCTTATATTATCGTTTCGAAAAACAATTCCTGGTAGATCGTGGATTGGTTTTACGACGAAGGAAGTAAAGCAATTAAGTATAAAAGATGAGATAGAAAGTGAATTCAAAAATCCGAAACAATTATCTAAGTTTATTTTAAACGAGCTCTCGCAATTTAATATTATTTATAGAGCGGAATCGCATCATGATTTAATTGGTCATTTACTTACTTTTTCTCATGCGATTAATATTATGTATGACTTAGGGCATATAGATATATTTCATCGAGCGATACGGCCACTGTTAAAACTAGTATACGTGTTACGTGCTAGCCAAAATCTTATGCCGAATACTGGAATTAACTTGCACTCACCTATAGATTGTTTACCTTTAATCGAATCAAGACGTGCTCATGTATTACCAATAGAAAATCAATTTTGGCTAAAAGACTATATTGCGTTTGATTGGGATTTTGGGCATGTTTTTAAATTCTCATATAGTTATTTTGACCATATAAAGAGGGCTCCAGAATATAAAGATATTACATTAGAGAAATTCCGATTTGTTATTCATACGTAATGAAGTCTAATGATCTGTATAAAGGGTTAAATTTTAAATTTTTTATTGATAGTATATTATTTTTAAATTTGTAAGATTTTACATGCTTATTTTACTTTTACTAATTATGTAAATAGGCTATACTAAAATACATATATTTTAGTATTGGAGAGAGAAGTAAAACGACATGGAATTAGTAAAATTGGAAAAAGCAATTGAAATAAAGAAAGAAGAACTTTTATATTTAGTTTCGGATTACGGAATTCAACATGAAAAAGTATTGGCATTAAGTCAAGAAATAGACAAATTGATTAATTACTTTATGTTTTTAAAATAAAAAGAACTATGGCATGATTTGAAAATGTTATAGTTCTTTTTTTATTTGAAAATTCAGATGTATATTCTATATACTGTTAATTAGTAGAATATTCAATTTTATAGGAGGGGTATAAATGATATTACATACACACATTTCAGGCGAAGGTGAACCGATTGTACTTTTACATTCTGGTGGTATGACAGGTTTAGTAGAGTATGAAGAGCAGGTAGCATTTTTTCAAGAAAAAAACTATCAAGTCATTCGTCCAGATTTAAGAGGACATGGAAGATCAGGGGGGACATTGGAGAATTATTTCCTACGTTCTGTAAAGGATTTACATGATACGTTAGTACATTTACAAATTGATAGATGTTATATAGTTGGTGTTTCCCTGGGAGGATTAGTAGCTTTATTATTTGCAAAAAAGTATCCAGATAAAGTGAGAACATTAACTTTTTCAGGTATCTTTCCGGTTGAGAAAGAGAATTGGGAAGAGTCCCAGGAGTATGAAGCGAAGTGCCATCAGCAATTGATGGAAAATGAAGAAGTAGTAACATATATGAATCAAATCCAT
Organism: Bolla brennus; assembly: GCA_018250355.1. Lineage (NCBI taxonomy): Eukaryota > Metazoa > Arthropoda > Insecta > Lepidoptera > Hesperiidae > Bolla > Bolla brennus. Next base: position 79,502 of record DWRB01000018.1, on the reverse strand, counting down.
GAAAAAAGTGATTGGAAAGCATTGCTTGAATCGTGGCAAGTTAAAGATTGGTATCCCTTTGACGAAACTGGCAATGTAGCTAATCTTCAAGTACCTACACTTTGTATTGCTGGGGGAGATTCAGAAGATGAAGTTACAGCTGCTACAACGTTTAAACAATTAAACGACAATATACATATTGCTGTTATTCCGTTTGCTGGTCATTTAGTACACAATGATCAACCGGAAATATATTCGAATATATTGTCTAATTTCTTACAGAATGCACAAGCTGCTAGTCGAATATAAGGACTTTTGGGTATAATAGTAAAGGAATTATTAATTGTATCGGTTAGGAGCTCAGCACATATGAAAACAGTTGTTGTTATCGGTGGAGGTATAACGGGACTTTCTACTATGTTTTATTTAGAAAAATTAAAAAAGGATAATAATATTGATTTAAATTTAACCCTTGTAGAAAAAGAAGAGTACTTAGGTGGTAAAATCCATAGTGTAGAAGAAAAGGATTTTATTATGGAATCAGGAGCGGATTCCATCGTTGCTCGTAATGAACATGTTATGCCGCTTGTAAAAGATTTGAATTTAGAAGAACAAATGGTATATAACGAAACGGGTATTTCTTACATATATTCTAATTATACTTTACACCCAATTCCTTCTGACACTATATTTGGGATACCGATGAGTGTGGAGTCGTTGTTTAGCAGTACGCTAGTATCAACGAAAGGGAAAATTGTAGCTTTAAAAGATTTCATAACGAAAAATAAAGAGTTTACAAAAGATACTTCGCTTGCTGTATTTTTAGAAAGCTTTTTAGGAAAAGAGTTAGTGGAAAGACAAATTGCCCCAGTGCTTTCAGGTGTATATTCTGGCAAATTGAATGAACTTACTATGGCATCGACATTACCGTATTTACTGGATTATAAAAATAAATATGGAAGTATTATTAAAGGTTTTGAAGAGAATAAAAAACAGTTTCAATCAGCAGGAAACAAAAAGTTCGTATCATTTAAAGGTGGACTATCTACGATTATTTATCGTTTAGAAGAAAAGCTGACTGAGACAGTCGTTAAGAAAGGCGCTGTAACGACTGCTGTAAGGAAACAAGGTGATTGCTATGAAATCTCCTTTGCAAATCATGAATCAATCCAAGCTGATTATGTTGTTTTAGCAGCTCCGCATGATATCGCAGAAACTTTATTACAGTCTAATGAGTTAAACGAGCAGTTTCATACATTTAAAAACTCATCTCTTATTAGTGTTTACTTAGGATTTGACATACTAGATGAACAATTACCGGCGGACGGCACAGGATTTATCGTAACGGAAAACAGTGATTTACATTGTGATGCTTGTACTTGGACAAGCCGGAAGTGGAAACATACATCGGGAAAACAAAAGCTATTAGTAAGAATGTTTTATAAGAGTACAAATCCAGTGTATGAAACGATTAAAAATTATAGTGAAGAAGAATTAGTACGAGTCGCTTTATATGATATTGAAAAGAGTCTCGGAATTAAAGGGAAACCAGAAGTAGTTGAAGTTACAAATTGGAAAGATTTAATGCCGAAATATCATTTAGAACATAATCAAGCGGTTCAAACGTTACAAGGAAAAATGACGGATCTTTATCCTAATGTATACTTAGCTGGCGCTTCATATTATGGTGTCGGAATTGGTGCGTGTATTGGAAATGGAAAGAACATTGCAAATGAAATAATTGCAACATTAAAGGAACCATCAAAATAGAATACAAATAAATAAAACGTCCCTCTAGTATAATGGAGGGACATTTTATTTATTTCACTTGAATTGAGACCTTTTTATTAGTTGAATTATTCTCAGTAATCGTTAATGTTATGTTCCCGGATTCTTTAAATGAATAGGATGAGAGTTGATAAAGCTCTTTTATGCCATGTTTCTCTTTTAATTTATTGGCTGGAAGTGATGTTATGTTCGGTTTCCATGTTTCCTGTTTACCTGAAGGATAGTTAACTATTATTTCTGGATTATTTAATTGTATTGCTTCCCAAGAGGCAAAATGTAGTTCAACTTCTGTATCTTTCTTTAGTAATACTTCTGAGAAATATCCAAGCTCTCCGACATTACCGAAAACAGTAAAGTTTTGATTTTGTACTGTGATATCTAAATGTTTAGGTTGATATGTTGCTGCGTGATAGATTCCATATGAAAGCGAAAGAGTGGCAGCGATTAAAATACCGATTGAAAATGTTTTAAAGCTATTGCCCTTAAAACTAGTCATCATGAATGAGTTTGGGACGAACTTTTTTGCAAATAAAAAAATAAGTAATATGAGTAAGAGGGATAAGCCGATGAATATATACATAGACAATTCACACCTCCATAATAAAATGAGATATTGACTATATTTTACCATAAATGTATGGGGTAGGGTGTTGTTTTAGAAGGGAAAAGTGAGTGTGGAATTGAAATTATAAGACGGAGTGTTGAAAATGAAAATAATACAATTAACTTTTATAAATGAAGGGAAGAGCAGGGAATGTGATTGTATCCTTTTGTTACTGAGTTAGATACACTACATAGAGAAACTGGTTTTTTAAGTGTAAACTGGAGACAAACAGCTCCATGTCATTGGGCATTAGTTGCATATAAATAGAGCATAGTATTTTGATCACCTCTTTATTTTTTCTAATCATGCAAAAGCAAGAAGGGTTATTTTTAGTTCGTATTGAATTAAGAGGATAAGCTTCTCTAGAAATATTTGATAAATGGGACATTGAGGACTTTCCTAATTATAAATACTTTTTCTGCTATAATGAATGAGTAGAAAGAAAGGAGTGATCCTGTGGCGTTTCCTATATTAGAAACAGAACGTTTGCGTTTAGTTGAAATAGAACAATCTTATTGTCAAAAAATATATGAAATCTTTTCATTGGATGAAGTAACGTGTTATTACGGTATGAATTCTTTTACGGAGTTTGGACAAGCTTCACGTATGATTGAATCTTTTTCAAAAAATTACTTTGAGAAAAAGGCAATACGATGGGGGATTGTATTAAAAGAAACAAATACTTTAGTGGGTACAATTGGATTAAATAATTTACAACTATGGAGTAAACGATCTGAAATTGGATATGACTTACATCCTCGTTATTGGGGGAATGGTTATGCATCAGAAGCGGCTCGAGAAATTATTCATTATGGATTTCGAGATTTAGGCTTATTTAGAATTGGAGCTATTACATACCCTGAAAATGTTACTTCTTGTAGAATGTTATCTAAAATAGGCTTTCATAAGGAAGGGTTATTACGTGGATATATTCATCAAGGAAATAAGCAACATGATGCACTATTGTATTCTATAATTCGAACGGATATAGAGGATATAAATATATAATAAAAAACCCCTCTTATAAAAGAGGGGGTAAGTAAAAATTAACCTATTTTAGGTAATAAACGTTCTCCGCTTTTCATGCTACTTTTACATAAAGGGCATTTAGGCTCTTCTTCAAATGAAAAGTTCTTTCTCATCCATCCTAAACAATCCTCTGATTCACATTCCCAGACAGGGGTTTGTTCTGGTGGTACTTCTGCTACATCGTTCTTTCGATTGCGATACATATAACCACTCCTTTTATGTAAAAAATTTTAGTTATATATTAAAAAGGTTGTTAACCGAGCTGGTAACAACCTTTTTATTGTTTGAATTATAGCTTTACAACGTTTTTAGCTTGAGGTCCACGGTTACCGTCTTCAACTTCGAAGCTAACTTCTTGACCTTCGTCAAGAGATTTGAAGCCGTCGCCAGTGATAGCTGAGAAGTGAACGAATACGTCGTTACCGTCTGCAACTTCGATGAAACCGAAACCTTTTTCGCTGTTAAACCATTTTACTTTACCTGTTAATGTCATGGTAGTGCCTCCTAAAATTTAAAAAGATTACAATATGATCGGCCTTATTTGAATGAAAAATAAAAGTTCACATATTATCAAACACCCATAAGGAGTATAAAATAATCCTGATTGATACTTGATAATATGCAAAGGGAATATGGTGTTAAATTGACCTTAATTACTATCTTACAACAAATGGTGGGAAATAGCAAGTGCTGGTAATACCAGTGTGCAATAGGATGGAGATAATGGGAAAAGACACAAAGACATCTCTTTTATTTATATATTATTCCTAATTTTGGTTTATGCTAAACGGAGAACATTTTTATTGAAAGTTTGCATTAGAGAAACAATATATAGTATTAATATATTTGTTAAGGAGGCGAGAATATTGCAATTTATTCAATTTAAAATAATTGAAGCAGCCAAAGAAGGAAGAAGAAAAATTCATCCAGTATTCGCTGTTATACTTGCAATTGTATTTTTAACTTTAGGTGAATTGTTCATGTTATTTATGTTGTTTTTACCGAAAGCAGAAACACTTTTAATGAAGGCGATTTATAGTGACATTGAGATGATATTGACGTTTGGCGGTGCTATATTTTTTGTTTTTTTATGGGTTAGATTTGTAGAGAAAAGATCAATTTCATCCATTGGGTTTTGGAGAAATCAGTGGATAAGAAAATATTTGAGAGGTGCATTATTAGGGTTTGTTTTCATTTCAATACCAGTAATGATACTTTTATTAACAGGAATTGTACAACTACAAATGCAACAAATTACGCCAACCGCTATAATTGGAATTGTGGGATCTTTAGTTGCTTTTTTAATACAAGGTGCAACAGAAGAAATTGTTGTTCGAGGTTGGTTATTTCCGGTCCTATCTGTTAGAAGTCGTATATGGATTGGGATTGTTGTGACTTCTTTTTTATTTGGTTTTCTTCATTTACTAAATCCAGGTATTACAATTCTTTCAATATCGAATATAATATTAGTTGGTGTATTTGCAGCTTTTTACGTTTTGAAAGATAGTAGTCTTTGGGGGATATGCGCATGGCATTCCATTTGGAATTGGGCACAATATAACGTATTCGGATTTGCAGTAAGTGGAATGGCAATGTATTCTACACCACTTTTTAAACCTGTAACAAAAGGAACGGAAGTCCTTCATGGGGGCTCGTTCGGTATTGAGGGGAGTATCATTACAACAATCATGCTTTCTATCGCTTCCATTGTTTTATGGAGACAGTTATGGGGGAAAAATGCGCAGCAAAGAGATTTAAGTTAATGAAAGTGGGAGAAACTATGGGGATTATAGCGTTTGAGGGAGCAAGTGCGGTTGGTAAGAGTAGCACGTGTCGTGAATTAGAAAAAAATTATGGTGCGTACATTATACCGGAAGTGAATGTTTTATTTGAAAGACCAAAAAACGAACATAGAACATGGTATTTTGAAAAACAAGTAGAGCGCTGGAAAATAGCAGTGCAGAAATCAGAGCAATATGAATTAGTAATACTTGATGGCGACATTTATCAACCACTTAGTTATAATTGGTGTTTCCATTTTGATATATTTAATCAGCCGTTATCTTTAATAGAAAACTTTTATAAAGAAAAGCTAATACATAGGGAAATTGGTTTTCCCGATCAATATTTTTATTTATATACGAATGATGAAGAACTTAGAAAAAGGAAAGAATCTGACGAGACAAAAAAAAGAAGAAACTTTGAAAAGCATTTACATATATCAAAATCGTTTCAACGTTATTATGAAAATTTAAATGCTGTTACAGACGGGTACTGCAAAATGATTGATGCGAAAAGTGTAAAATCGAATGAATTAGAAATTGTGAAAAGTGTAAACAGTGTAAACAGTTTAAATGTGTGTGAAGAGACACGTTTTGATGTTTCGAGGTTAGATGCGATTACGAAGTGGTTAAAAGAATATCGTGCATAAAAACAACGAGTGCCTAATAAGGTACTCGTTGTTTTTATGCACGATATATTGATTTTAAAATTTGTAAGTTTGCTTTTTCATTTTTCTTAATAGCATTTGCATTTTTAGCTAGAAAGAGCTGAGAAGGATAAACCAGTAGTTCACCACAAATGTCGATACCATAGACATTTTTATTCCTAATAAGAGAATGTAAACATTTTAATAGTGTAGAAATTTTCATATGTCCTTGATCCCAATTTGTAATAGTTACTTTTGCATCTAAAACATCTTTATCAATGCTTACATATACAGTCTTTGTATGAATATGCGAAAGTATTGTATGTGCAAATATTTCATTAGCTGTATCTATCGGGAACACTTCTACGCATTAATAATCATTAGAATGAATGGCTAAAGAAGAAGGTCCAATAATAATTACTTTCTTTAATTTCGGATTATTTTGAAGAGCGAATGATACCTATGACCCGTAAGAAATAAGAGTATATTCATTTTCTTCTTTTAAGTTCATATCAGTGTGATGATCAAATAAAATAAGGCTAAATGGTTCATCTATTTCTTTTAGTAGCAAATAAGATACATAATGATAATTTCCAGAACCGATAAAGGTGATTCCTCTTTGCTTTCTACGATATAACTCCCGTTTTATACGCTTTAAAGAAGGAGTCTCGCAATACAGGTTTGCGTGCTCTAAATGACTAAAATCAATATCTTCATGTGAATAAGAATGAAGTTTATTTTGTAATAAATACGTATCATCAAAGTTTAAAAAAGTTAAACCGCTATACAATAAACTCATATTTATTCATCTCCTTTATATGTAGGCTAGCATATATTTTTATAAAATTAAAACGAAATGCTTAGAGATGGATCTGCATTTGAAAAAGATCGAGATTTTTGACGGAATAATCTTTCAATTTATAAAGAAAAGAAATACAATATAAGGAAATATACATGTGGTTCAAGAAATAGAAAATATGAATGGGATATGTGGGAGGAAACAAGCAATATGAAAACATTTTTTAAAATAATAGGTATTTTAGCTGGTATGGCGGTAATCGGCGTAGGTTTAACATATGGTATGCTGCATTATCTAAATAATAGTAAACCAGCTGCGAAAAAGGCATCACCAGCTGCTCCGGCAGCAGAAGTACTAGCTGATAGTAATGTAAAAGCTGAAGATGCAAAGCTTTTAGAAAATGGCAATCATTCATTACCGAATAGCGGTTTTAATAAAAATTTTAAATGGACAGATGAGCACATACAGACAGCATTACATGAAATGGCACATCAAAAAACGAAAGCTGATCAAAAGTGGGGCTATATTTTTATCACACAAGAACGAATTGAAAGTTTACTTGATATTGTAAAGAGTAATGATCTAGTACAAGGAAATACATATGCAGATATTTTAGAGAGATGGAAACAAGGAAAATATGAAAAGATGGACGCGGATCACAACAAGATTTGGAAATTACAAAGCGGGAATTTAGGCGAAGGAAAAGGTGTAATGTCAGAAGCGGAACAAAAAGAGCTAATTAATCAATTGTTTATGCAAAAAGGTACATATTCAGGCAGTAAATTAATTGCAGATGGGGGACAGACTAATAAATAAGATAATATTGGAAGAGAGTAAGTGCTTATTAGGCAGTTACTCTTTTTTGTGCACCTTTTAGTCCCGTTCTAGTAAGGAAAGAAACGATTGTAAAACGGGTGAAATCCATCTAGATTTATGATAGATTACATAGCTTTGAATAACTGTTGGAGTTTCGATAGGCTGAAAACAGAGTTGCTCTTTTTGACAACTTTCTTGTACAACGATGTAAGGAAGAATTGAAATTCCTAACTCACACATGACAGATTGTTTAATGACTTCAACGTTGGAAGTTTCAAATGTTTTGGCTGGAATATTCCCGCTTTGACGTAAAAAACGATCTACCATTGGTCTATAGCCACAGCTTTGCTCTGTAAAGATAAACTGGGTATCTTTTAATAAACAAAATGGATTAGAGTGTATAGAGTATTGGGGAGGTAAAATCCATCCAAATGATTCATTACAAAAAATACGCGTAATAAAATCATTTTGTTCCATACTTTCTCCAATTATGAAAATAACATCTGTTTCTCCTTCACGTAGCTTATTCAGTGCATGTTCGTTTGTATTTGTTTCCAGTACGATATTTACTTTCGGATTTTCCTGTTTGTAAGTACGTAATAATTGTGGTAATCGGTACACTGCTAATGATTCGTTAGATGTGATACTTAATGTTCCCTCTAAATCATCACTATTTTGAGGGATTTCTTGTGCTTTTTTATAAATAGCAAGTAATTCTAGAGCATAAGGGTGAAATTGATGACCTGCTTTTGTAAGAAGAACTTTTTTCCCTAATCGATCGAATAGAGGGAGATGTAAATCGTTTTCTAATGCTTTCATATGCGCTGTTACAGTAGGTTGCGCATACCCTAACGCTTGAGCAGCTTTAGAAAAACTACCATACTTAACGATGGCACAAAATGTTTTAACATGTCTCATTTCCATAAGCTATCCCTCTTTTATTATCATGATTTGTGAATGATTATATCATGTATTTCAATTTTCCAAATGGTTAAATTCTTTATAAAATGAAATTATAGAAATATTCATTTAAGTGATATTGGAGGAGAAAAGATGATCAAAGAGGGCTATCATGTAGCTGTAGTTGGGGCTACAGGTGCAGTAGGACAGAAAATTATTGAACTGTTAGAGAAAGAAACTCAATTTAATATAGTTGAAGTTACATTGCTTTCGTCAAAACGATCCGCTGGTAAAGTAGTGCGATTTAAAGGACGGGAGATAATAATAAAAGAGGCAAAAACAACTAGCTTTGAAGGTGTAGATATTGCCTTTTTTAGCGCTGGAGGAGAAGTTTCTAGACAATTTGTCAATCACGCAGTCTCTAGTGGTGCTATCGTAATTGACAACACGAGTGAATACCGAATGGCACATGATGTACCGCTCGTTGTTCCAGAAGTAAATGCGCACACATTAAAGAAGCATAAAAGGATCATTGCAGTTCCGAATTGTTCAGCAGTACAGATGGTGACAGCACTTCAGCCAATTCGAAAAGCATTCGGATTGGAACGAATTATTGTTTCCACATACCAAGCTGTATCAGGTTCAGGAATTCATGCGATTCATGAATTAAAAGAACAGGCTAAGTCAATGCTTGCAGGTGAAGAGGTTAAGGGTACGATATTACCTGTGAAAAAAGATAAAAAGCATTATCCAATTGCGTTTAATGTACTGCCTCAAGTAGATATATTTACAGATAATGATTTTACATTTGAAGAAGTAAAAATGATTCAAGAAACGAAGAAAATTTTAGAAGATCCCAATTTAAAAATGGCAGCTACTTGTGTACGTGTTCCAGTTGTTTCAGGGCATTCAGAATCGGTTTATATTGAACTTGAAAAAGAAGTGACTGTTGCAGAAATAAGAGAAGTGTTGCTGGATGCACCAGGTGTTATACTGCAAGATAATCCTAGTGAACAGCTGTACCCAATGCCATTATATGCAGAAGGGAAAATAGATACATTTGTCGGGAGAATTAGAAAAGACCCTGATACACCAAAAGGATTCCATCTTTGGATCGTTTCCGATAATTTATTAAAAGGGGCCGCTTGGAACTCGGTTCAAATTGCAGAAACGTTGGTGGAAGAGGGGATAATATAGTATAGGTAAATTAGGAAACTGTTAATGATTACAGTTTCCTAATTTTTATTTTATAATTGTTTTCTTTATTCCAGCCAAATTTGATTTGAAAGACAGTAAAAAACATCAAGAATGAATAAAATCCTTTTAGTATGATATGGATATAATCAATGAGAGGGGGAAATGTGATGTATGAAGTAAAGGGGTACTTTTCATCATTAAAAGGAAGTCATTATGATATTGGAAGGCAACAAGGAGAGTTTGTGGAAAGTCATCCGTATCTCATTCCACAATTTATACAACAAGAACATTTAGTATCAGAAAACTATTGGACAGAATCTAGAAATATATTAAATCAATATTGTTCTGGAATTAATGAAGAAATTGAAGGCTTTTGTGAAGTGTTGAAAATTCCTTCTAAAAATATGATGTATTATTACCAAACATTATTAAAAGCAGGATGTAGTCATTGTGTCGTATTACCTAAAAAGACAGATTCAAAGCACACATATGTATTAAGAAATTATGATTTGTCGCCAAAAATAGATGATATGCGTTTCTGCTCGACACATGTTGAAGGTGCATATGTCCATAGTGGCTTTTCTACTTTTTATTTTGGTCGAACTGAAGGTGTTAATGAGCATGGGTTAGCTGTTACATTTTCAGCATGTGGTCAACCAGTAGGGAGTATTGAAGGCTTACGAAAGCCGGTGTTAAATGGTTTACAATGTTTTGCGGTAATTCGAGTATTATTGGAGAAATGTAAAAATGTGCAGGAGGCGATATCACTAGTTGATGAAATGCCAATTGCAAGTAATATTAATCTAATTGTAGCAGATCCTTTAGACGCAGCGCGTATTGAAATATTTGACGGTTTTAAATCAATAACCACAATTGATGAGGAAAGCCATGATTTTATCGTATCAACAAACCATGCGATTAGTTTACCTATTCAAAAATTGAATAATAGAAGATTAGAACAATCTACAAACAGATATCACACATTGTATGAATATTTAAATCAAAATGAACTAGTGAGCATGAAGTCTTTAAAAGGATTAGTAGAAAAAGAGTACCCTACTGGGCTGACAGTACATAATTATGAAGAATGGTTTGGAACTTTGCATTCTGTCTTATTTGATTTGCATAACCGTACAATGAATATTTGCTTCGGCTCTCCACTATTAAATGACTGGTACACATTGAAAGTTGGAGAAAGTCTTTCATTTTCTGAGATAAATGTGAAATTTAAAAATAAAATGTATGCGGACTTTTGGAGAGAAGAGCACAATGAATTGATTCCAAAAGATTAAATGGGATAAAATAGTAATAGAAAGGTATATATACTGGAGGGATTGCCATTGCTAAAAGTTATGTTACCGATTGTTTTTATCTTAATTGTTGTCGTTTCAATGTATATTACTTATGAAAAAAGAAAAAAAGCAGGGGTAAAAGGATTGAAGAGTGCGTTAACTTCAATTTGTTTCTTTCCACTAGCAATCTTAAATTTGCTTGCATATTGGTTTAACTTTGGTGGGATTTTTATTTGGTTAATTTCAATTGTTTTATTGCTAGTGGGGGCATATTTTACGAAATATATTCCAATATCTAAAAAGGTACATTGAAATTTATATGAATCTTAATATGATGTTTTATTTTGAAAAGAGATTATTCTACTAGGTCGTTGTGAAGCGATTTTATAGGATAATCTCTTTTGTTCGTTTAGCTTTGTAAAAAACGTACTGTTCTATTTAGTTGCTCAATAAACTCTCGAGTTGCAGCACACATATATTTATCTTTTCTATATATAAGTCCAATTTCTATTGTTGGAGTAGGATTTTCTATTTTAATAGCTTGAATGTTTTTATTTCGTAAAAAGTCTATATACGGTTTTGGTAACACTGTAATTCCCATTCCTTTAGAAACCATTTGGATTAAAGATTCCATCGTACTAATTTCTAAAATTGGTTTTGGTTTAAAATTGAATTTTTGACAATGAGATGTAATTAGTTCGGTTAAAAAGAAATTTTTAGGTAATAGAATTAAAGGGTAGTTCTGTAATTCAGCAATAGATACATGATTACGTTCAGCTAATCGATGACCAGTTGGTACGACTAATGTAAGTTCACTTTTGTATAGAGGGATAGAAATAATCTCCTTATCTTGCACCGGGAGAAATGTAATGCCAATATCAAGTTCGTTTTGTAATAATTTTTCGCGAATATCTCCTGTACGAAGCCCTAATACAGAGAGTTCTATATTAGGATATAATTGATTAAAATTTAAAATAGCGGATGGTAGTAAATAATTTACGACGGTTAACAATGATCCTATTGTTAAGGAACCTTGTTGTAACCCGTTTAAATCTTGAATAGCAGAACGAGCTTGTTCGACTTCATGAAAAATGGTTTTACTATGTAATAATAAAATCCTTCCTGCATTAGTTAAAGATATTCTTTTACCAATGCGATCAAAAAGCGGCATTCCTACTTCATGTTCTAAAGCACGTATTTGCTGACTTAGAGAAGGTTGTGAAATATTTAATTTCTCAGCTGCTTTTGTGAAATGCAATTCTTTTGAAACAGCTAAAAAATATTCAAGTTGTCGTAATTCGATTGGAATCACCTCAAGTTTAATGATAGGTTATACCTATCATTATTATATAAATAATTGGATTGAACAATGATTTTGTTGAGCTTATAATCACTTTATTAGAGAGGGATTGAAAAGTTTTTGAAGTAAGGATAGATAAGTATCGGAGCAAGGATATTTGAGTGGTTATTACATTTGCTGATCTTTTGTCATTTTAAATGAAAAATAGACAGAGAGTTTGAAAGTATAAATTAATCTATTGAAAAATTGTGGGGTAAGTAAGAGGAGCGATTAAGATGAATAAAGTATATGAGGTACTATCTTTAAACATAGGGTTACCAAAAGAGGTTACATACGGCGGAAAGGTAATTCATACAGGTATAAATAAGAATCAAGTAAGGGAACCAGTGTTTTTATCCTTTTTAAAATTTAATGGAGATGGGCAAGCGGACTTAGTTCATCATGGCGGAGTAGATAAAGCAGTTTGTGTTTATTCTGGAGAACATTATAGATACTGGGAAAAAGAGTTGAATGAAGACCTTGTATATGGAGCATTCGGAGAAAATATAACAATTAGTGGTCTGTGTGAAGAGGATGTTTGTATTGGTGATACATTTCAAATTGGAGAAGCGATTGTCCAAGTGACGCAACCAAGACAACCTTGTTTTAAATTAGCTAAGAAATACAATATTCCAAAGTTACCACTATATTTTCAAGAAACAGGATATACAGGATTTTATTTTCGCGTATTAAAAGAAGGATGGGTATCACCTGCTGATACGTTAAAATTACTGAAGTCTGATCCAAAAGGTGTTACGGTAGCATTTGCTAATCGTATCATGCATAAAGAAAAACAAAATATAGAAGGGCTAAAAAGGATTTTAGAAGTACAGGCACTTTCTACGAGTTGGAGAAATACATTTGAAAGGCGAATGAGGGGAGAAGAAATTAACACGCAGGAGAGACTAGAAGGAAAAAAATAATAAAAAAATATTTTTTATAAATGGTGCATTTCTATTAGTAAAAACGACTTAGAAAGCACTATTTTTATATAACAAACTTATTAATATTCAAAAATCCTAATATTATTTTATTCGACTTATTTTCAAATAGTCAAAACATAAAATAAATTAGACTTTTTTTTTATATTTTATGATAGTATATTGATTGGTAAGACCTATTACTTTAAGAGTAGGTTCTACAACTACATCTAATTTGATGGAATTAACGTATGGAGGGACAACATGGGGAATGTTGAAAATTTTGAAAAACTTCTTTTAGAAGAACCGAAAAGAGAGCAGTTATTTCCTTTATTTGAAGAAGTGTTTGGGATTACAATTCAAACATTGAATGATTTTTCAGAGAGAGGTTATTGGGATGATACATACAAAGCTTTATCATTTTTACAAGAAGATAAAGCAATTGCAAATGTTGCGGCATTTTCGCTACCATTGCTAGTAAATGGTGAAAGAATAAATGCAGCGGGAATTCAATCGGTAATGACACACTCTAATTTTCGTAGACAAGGACTCATGACACAATTAATGAGTAAAATGATAGAAGAAATCGATAAGAAATGTGAATGTACTTTATTGTTTACGGAAATACCTGAACTATATGCATCATTTGGGTTTAAAGTTGTGCAGGAGTATTTGATGACTATTTCATATGATAAAAAGAATAATAATGATTCTTTACTTAGAAAGTTAGATTATTATATGGAAGAGGATAGAAAGTTAATACATGAAACTATTGATAGTAGCCAAAGACTTTCAAATAATTTTGCAACATTAAATTTCCACCCTTCGTTTTATTTGAATATGTATGACTCGGAATGGAATGAGAAATTGTATTATTCAGAGAAGCTAGATGCTCTTATTGTGTATGAAGTAGATAATGAAATGTTGAAATTATATGGAGTGTTTGCACCAGTACTTCCAGTTTTAGATGAAATATGCGAGGAAATCGCTGAAAGATTTACAGAAATCGAATTTTACTTCTCACCAGATCAATTAGGGATTGAGGATGTACAATTTACAGAATTACAGTCAAGTAAGTGTTTAATGGTTCGAAGTAATAAAGAGCTAGATTTTAAAGGATTTAAATTCCCAGTGTTAACGGAATTTTAAATGTTTATATAGATATTTTTGAGCGGGATACAAGTATACATACTATTAAAATAGGTCTATACATATGAAGTCCACTTGAAAAAATGAATTTGAGATTGAATTTTGCAAGCTAATAAATAAATAGAAAAACCGTATTCTTTCTATTTGAGAATACGGTTTTTCTATTTGCGTAATATAAAGCACATTTATTGACCGGAAAGTCATAAATGCTTATCATTTAATAATGTTAAATATTAATTTGCATAATATAATAGAAGTACTGGAAAACTCAAAATTATATAGCTTAAGTAAGGAGGGTATGAATTATTAAATGGTAATTTCATAGGAAAAAGGAGATGAAGTATGAAATCATTTCGCAAATTATTACATTATTTAAAACCATACATGTTCTTCGCTATTATTGGACCACTATTTATGGTACTTGAGGTTGCGATGGACTTAATTCAACCGACTATTATGCAACATATTATTGATGTTGGGATAGCAAATCGTGATTTGAATTATGTAATAAAAATGGGGCTTCTTATGATAGGAGCTGCAGCACTCGGTTTAATTGGAGGACTTGGGTGTATGATGTATTCTACAAAAGCAGCTGTTAATTTCGCTACAGACATACGAAAAGATGTATTTGCGAAAATAGAAACATTTTCTAGTGAAAATCGTGATTCATTTGGAACTGGGAAATTATTAACGATTGTGACAAATGATATTACTTCTATTCAATCGGCGATGACGATGACATTACGTGTACTTGTTCGTGGTCCTTTGTTATTTATCGGAAGTATAATAATTGTTTTTGTAACAGCACGCGAGTTATTTCCTATATTACTTGTAGTTGTTCCAATTTTATTACTTGCGATTATATTCATTGCAAGTAAAGCGAGCGGAACGTTCAAAAAAGTGCAAGAAGCATTAGATAAAGTGAATACAAAGCTACAAGAAAATTTATCTGGAGTACGTGTTATTAAAGCGTATGTAAGACAAAAATATGAAATTACTCAGTTTGGAAATGTTAATACAAATTTAACGAAGATAAATATTCGAGCGGTGCAGCTTATTTCTTTAATGATGCCAATCATTATGTTAGTTGTAAGCGGTGGGATTGTCGCAACATTATGGATTGGTGGAGAAAAAGTATTTGATGGAACGCTTCAAGTAGGAGCTATTTTAGCGTTTATAAACTATTTGAATATTATTTTAATGTCACTTATGTCTATAAGTATGGTATTTATGCAAATCGCGCGAGCATTTCCATCTGCGGATCGTGTACAGCAAGTTTTAAATACTGAGGTTGATATTACGACGGAAACAAATGCAGTTGCACCTAATCAAATTGAGGGACAAATTGACTTTAAAAATGTTAGTTATAGTTACACGAAAAATAATGAATATGTTTTAAAAGATATTTCATTTAACATATGTAAAGGTGAAAAAGTAGGAATTATCGGTTCTACAGGAAGTGGTAAATCTACTTTAGCAAAACTGTTACCGCGTTTATACGATGTTGATCAAGGGGAAGTATGCATTGATGGAATAAATGTTAGAGCATACGATTTACAAAAACTTCGTGCTTCAATCGGGTTTGTACCTCAAAAGGCATTATTGTTTTCAGGTAGCATAGAAGAGAACTTACGTTATGGTAAAGAAGATGCAACGAATGACGAACTGGAAGTAGCGGCTTCATCAGCTTGTGCGACTGAGTTTATTAACAAGTTGGAAGATTCATATCAATATCATTTAACACAAGGTGCGACGAATTTATCAGGTGGACAAAAACAACGTGTATCAATTGCAAGGGCACTTGTGAGAAAGCCATCCATTCTTATATTAGATGATTCTACATCAGCAGTTGATGCGAAATCAGAATCTAACATTCAATCGGCATTAAGAACAGAATATAAAGGAACAACAACATTATTAATCGCCTCTAAAATCTCATCTATAATAGATGCTGATAAAATTCTCGTTTTAGATAACGGTGAATTAGTTGGTGATGGTACACATGAAGAATTGTTAGAACAATGTGAGGTATATCAAGAAATCTATCTTTCCCAAGGTGGCAATTTACATAAAGAAGGTGGGAAAGAACATGCGTAATTTTCAAGGGCAATTTGCTAATAAAGGTGGACGTAAAGCCCCTAAGATGGGTAAAGCTAGAAATACTAAAGGAACAGTAATGCGAGTATGGAACTATATGGGGTATCAAAAGGCTGCTCTTACGTTCGTTATATTTTTAGTATTTGTTACGACGTTACTTGGATTATTAGGTCCTTATTTAATGGGAGTAATTATAGATCAATATATTGTACCGAAAGATTTAAGTGGAACTGCAAGAATGTGTATGTTACTTATCGCCATTTACGGTGTTACAGTGTTTTTAACATGGTTACAAACATTTGTTATGATTAATGTTGCATTAAAAACAATACAAAAAATACGACAAGATATTTTTGAGAAAATCCAAACGCTTTCTTTACGGTTCTTTGATGTACGTTCTCAAGGGGATTTAATGAGCCGTGTTACAAATGATATAGATAATTTGAATCAAGCGTTGACGCAAAGTGTTGTACAAATTATTTCATCAGCATTAACCTTTATAGGTGTAACGATTGCGATGTTCGCATTAGATTGGATTTTAGCAATTGTTACTTTAATTACAGTACCTATTATGTTTTTTGTTACAAAAAAACTAGTTACTTATAGTGGTAAAAACTTTGCAAAGCGTCAACGAGATTTAGGAGAATTAAATGGTTTTATTGAGGAAGCTATAACAGGAGCGGATGTTACAACGTTATATGGGAAAGAAAAAGAAACCGTACAAAATTTCAATAAAATTAATGAACAACTAAGAGTTTCAGCTACGAAGGCGGATACATTTTCAGCTTTTATTTTTCCAAGTATGAACTTTATAAATAACTTAGGTATGGGGCTTGTAATTGGGACTGGTTCAGTTATGGTTTTAAATGGAATGACAACAGTAGGTGTCATTGCGGCTTTTATTAATTATTCTCGTCAATTCTCAAGACCACTCAGTCAATTCGCAACTTTAATGAATACAATTCAAGCGGCAGTTGCTGGTGGAGAACGTGTCTTTGAAATTATGGATGAAGTACCGGAAATTCAAAATAAAAAAGATGCATGTATTGTACAAAATTTACAAGGGCATGTTGCACTCGAGAATGTTTCATTTGGTTATGAGGAAAATAAAACGATTTTAAAAGAAGTGAGTCTTAAGGCACAGCCAGGGGAGACAATTGCTTTAGTTGGTCCAACTGGATCGGGAAAAACAACAATCATTAATTTGCTAACTCGCTTTTACGATATACAACAAGGGCAAATTCATATCGATGGAAAAGATATAAAAGAGTATGATATGAATTCGTTGCGGAGTAAAATAGGGGTAGTGTTACAAGATACGTATTTATTTGCTGGGACAATTATGGATAATATCCGTTATGGTCGACTAGATGCTAGTGATGAAGAAGTAATCAATGCAGCTAAGGCAGCATCTGCACATTCTTTTATTAAACATTTACCGAATCAATATGAAACAAAAATTGCTTCAGAAGGATCGAATTTAAGTCAAGGACAAAAACAACTTCTTGCGATTGCGCGGGCGATTTTAGCAGATGCAGATATATTAATTCTTGATGAAGCGACATCTAATATTGATACGAGAACAGAATTACAAATACAAGAAGGACTAAACAATTTAATGAGAGGTCGAACAAGTTTCGTAATCGCTCATCGACTGAAAACGATTGAAAAAGCAGATCAAATCCTTGTTATAAAAGATGGAAGTATTTTGGAAAGAGGGAATCATGAATCTCTTATGGAAGATAGAGGGTTTTACTTTGATCTGTATACGAGTCAGTTTAAAATTTAATAAAAACTTTAATATGGTGCGGTTTCTCTAGGAAAGAGAAACCGTATTTTTATATTTGAAAACATTAGTATCCAAATAGTTGTTCACTAAATGTTTTACCTGCGTATTCTTGCATCCAAGGTAAAACATGCGTAAGCTTATGAAAACACCTTTATGACCCAATTGTTCACTTGTAAGTTTTTGGATGTACAAATTGTTCCAAAAAAGTGTTGTATGAGGAAACTTAAATAGGTGAATTTAAGTTTCTCTATAATATATGAAACTACAATTAGAAAATCACTTATTTTTTAAAGGAGTTAATGGGTAATTGTACGTGCTAAAATCTTTATTAAAAATATCTTGTACTAATTGGATAGTTTCATAATCATAAAAACTATCGTATGTTGGGAGGCGTGGGAATAAAGGATCGGTAATATCAGCATCTGCAAAATCACCTCTAAAAATCGCTCTGTCCTTCTGATGATGCCATGATTTGGTTAGTATGTGTAAAGGAGAAGTTTTTAATTGATATGTTTGTTCTAAGTGCGCAATTTCAGTAGAGAAATTTTCAAGGTAGATATACTTCGTAACAAACTCCTCCTCAGCTGGTTCATATTGCTGCATTAAATGTGGATCTACTTGTTGTAAATCTTTCATTTGCGCTTTTAAATAGTAGAGAAAGATTTTAAATGAAATAGGCTTATTACAAAATTCATTACCATAATAAAAACTCCGAATAGGATTCCATGCTGGGTTTTCTATGTGAGGGGGGGCAATTAGTGAAAAGAATGAACTTACAGCTCTTGTATAGGGGTTTCTTACTAATTTATAGGAATCTTTTCCGTTTGTATATAAAGCCGCAGCTAGTTCAATAAAGTAGTCGGAGGAGTTTTTGTATATTTCATTTTCATAATTATGGATGAAGGAATCGTATTTTATGGCTTGTTTAAATAAATTTATTTGATAAAAAAACCAATGTGCAAGTGAAGTACAGCCACTTTTCTGACTCCAAAATAAAATCAAAGGGAAGTTAGAGTTAAAGTGCGGAACGCGTCCGTATTTAATAATATTTGCAAAATACATAGTTAGCCTCCATTCAGTTATGTCAATTATTTTTAATTTATGAATAAACAACTCGGCATATGAACAAGAGAAGAGGAGTAGAATAGATAATTTAATAACAATATAACTTTGAAATGAAAGCGTTATTTTATAGGGATATGAAAAGAGAACACAAAAAATGTGTACTCATAACAATCTAAATTATTTTAAGGACCATGATATATCATCAAGGGCTTTATAAATATAACTATACATGCGGTAAAAGAGATACTTTGGGTTGTATTTTTGTTTCCAATTTATATTGATCACCTCTCGTTAGCAAAAACTAGCAGCTTCAGTGACAAATGGAAGTATTAATTTACGCGGAATTGTAATAATCTCAAGTGCCATCTGTGCTGAATAGAGAAGTATTGGAGTTAATTCTAAAGCGTGAGTTAATAATAATATAAAGCTTGTTAGGATTGCAAAGCTCCCCCAAAAGAAACTATTTGAAATGTTACGGAAATCTTTTATTAAGGAAAAGAAAGAAACAAATGCTGTAACAAAGAGAATCAAAAATTTATATTTATCAGTCATTAAATCCCTCCTAAAGTACAGTAGCTTATATTATAACGTGTTTTTATGTATTGTAATAAAAAGATTTCAAAATGAATAGTTTAAAAAAGTAAATGCCGCAACTTAATATATTAGTTGTGGATTTTTGTTTTTGTATTCTTTGTTTTAGAAAATAGATAATCTAGAATTAAAAATTAAAAAATAGATTAGTGCCCTTATTATTGTTTGCTGGAGCTTTACTGGATATTTGACCGGACAATAAGACGAGCTTTGAATATATTAATAAAAAAGGGGATGTTGAACAATGGCTAGATATAGTTTACATGGAGGTCACAATAGTATTGTACAGGGTGCGAATTATGGGAATCGGAAAGAACACATTATGGATCGCCAAGTTAAGGATGCAGTTGTTGCTAAATTAAGAGCATTAGGGCATACAGTTTATGATGATACTGATGAAGTAGGGACAACACAAGCACAAAATTTAAATAACATTGTATCAAAAACAAACTCACATGATGTAGACTTAGTAGTTTCATTTCATTTAAACTCTTATGATACGAAAGCTAATGGTGTTGAAGTTTTGTACTATGACCAACAAGCTTTATCAGCAAAGATAGCAGCGCAACTTTCAAAAGATATTGGCTGGTCAAATCGTGGTGCGAAGGAACGAAAAGACCTTTATGTGTTATCGAATACGAAAGCACCTGCAATCTTAATCGAACTTGGATTTATTGATAATGAAGCAGATATGGCAAAATGGAATCCAGATAAGATTGCTAATTCAATTGTATATGCATTAACGGGGCAATCTGGTGGGACAACTCCGCCAGCCAAAAAAAACATCATTCAATCAGGAGCTTTTTCACCATATGAAACACCCGATGTAATGGGAGCATTAACGTCACTAAAAATGACAGCTAACTTCATCTTACAATCGGATGGTCTAACATATTTTATCTCTGAACCAACTTCAGATGCGCAACTTAAAGGAATGACGGATTACCTTGATCGTAAAGGCTGGTGGTATGAAGTTAAGTAAAGATTTTAGTTTAGTGGAACAGAATATTTAAAAATCAATAGTCAAAAAAGAGGATTACTTATAATGAGCAATCCTCTTTTTATTTTATCTCGTATGAATAAGAGTAGATATAGAAGATCACTGTTTTAAAACTAAATAAGTAATGCATGTAAGCGGCAGGTTCATTTTGTATATCAGCTATATTTGTAAATCATACTTTTAAACAGAAATGAAATTTAGAATTTGAATTTAATTGACTACAATTGAAATAGCACTGAAAACTAATAAAACAGCCATAATGATGTTAAATGATTTCGTATGCTTTAATAAAAGCTTTTGGAACATGGAACCAAATAAGCTCCAACTAAATGTACTCATTAACCCGACTACACCTAGAAATAATGAGAAAAGTAGAAAACTTGAATATGAATTATAGTAAGGGAGAATAAAAGTTGATACTACAGTCAGCCCGAATAGTATCCCTTTAGGATTAACAAATTGAAGAAAAATCCCCACTGTAAATAAGTTTTTATTATGTTTTTCATCGGGATCGGTACTAGTTTTACTAGTGAGTATTTTAAAAGCTAAATATAGCATATATGCTACACCTAAAATTTTTAAAGGGAATTCTATTATGGGTAGGATATTAATTAGTACAATATTAAAGAAGCTACATAAGGAAGTGAGGATGAAAAACCCGAAAGCTACTCCAAAACAAAATTGCATACTCCTTTTTAAACCGTGTTGATTGGCGTATGTCATAGCTAAAAAATTGTTAGGTCCGGGTGTGAAGCTACTTATAAAAACAAATAACAAAAAAGAAAATATAGGCATTTCAATACCCCCTAATTATTTAGTGTGTGTTATAATGACCGAAAAGAACAATATAACGTGTGCTTTTTATTATACATAACGGTCGTTATATTGTATATAGTGTAGGAGTGTTTCTTATGGAAGAAATTCAACTTATTTTAGCAAAAAATTTAAAAACAATACGTGAAAAAGAGAAAATGAGTTTAGAAAAGGTCTCTCAATTAACGGGTGTGAGTAAAACGATGATTGGACAAATTGAACGAGGGGAGTCAAGTCCAACATTAACAACGATATGGAAAATCGCTAATGGTTTGAAAGTGTCTTTTACTTCTTTAATCAATAATGCGCAACCAGATACGAAAGTTGTTTTTCGAAATGATGTTCAAGTATTATCAGAAGACAATGGGAGATATAAAGTGTATCCTTCTTTTCCTTTTCAAGATGATAGGAACTTTGAAATCTATACGGTTGAAATTGAAACAGAAGGAAAATTAAGTTCGGAAGGCCATAAAGAAGGGACCGAAGAATTTATAACGGTGTTTGAAGGGGAATTGACAATTGAAATAAATGATTGCCAATATAAATTAAATAGCGGGGATGCAATTCGCTTTAAGGCGGATAGACCGCACTCTTATCATAATTCTGGAAGTACGCTAACTCGGTTAAGTATGACCATTTATTATCCAGTTGCATAAACTTATAATTATTTTAAGAGTATAAAGAAATGTGTGTTGATAAACCATCTATAAGAGATGGTTTTATTTTTTAAAATTCATAAAAAAAGACACTCGTTTGAGTGTCGACATAGTATTGCTCTCGCGTATAGGATTGGAGTATGTTTCTCAAAAACGTATTGAGATGGTTCGCATTTGAGAAACTGTCTTCTTATTCAATGTAACATTGGCAGGGAGGAGTGTAAATTGATAATGTATATACGGAAAATTTAGTATAGATGGTTACTACTATGAATATAGTACAAATTGTTTTTATTGCTTAATCACTGTCGTGAAATTATTGAAATATTATTAGCTTTAAGAATGACGTAATAGTTACTACTTTAGCAGCTAAGAATGTTTATTATAAAAAAGAATGAATCATTTATTAATCGATTCGTATAATTGTTAAAGAGGCACCTGTTGAACCACCTCCAACTAAATTAACTACAGATAATACGCCGAATAGTTGAAGGGAAATTGTATTACCAGCAATTAAATTGGTTATTAAATTATTATTATAATTTGAAGTTGATATTGTGGGTGAAAAAATAGATCCGGGAAGTGGAGCTGAAGAGTTTAATAGTAGCCTTGTACCAGCAAGTAGAGAAGTTGTTGTATTAATTTGATAGGTTAAATAATATCTTCCAGTAACAGGAATTGTATATATATCATTTGTAGCGTTCACTGTAAAATTACCGAGACTTTGGTTATTAGAAAGTGGAATATTAGTTCCACCTAATATGACTGAGATGGGACCACCTAATGTATTATTAGCGAACATAGAGTTTGTTGTAATAATGGGTCCAGTAATACCTGTGGGTCCAGTAATGCCTGTAGGACCGGTATTACCTGTGGGCCCAGTAGGACCTGTAAGTCTGTATGGAAGAATAATTTCAAGAGCCAGTGATAATAGTTCTTTTTTCATTTTTTCATTCTTATCTTGAATATAAATCACCTCATTTTTAAATTAGAACGTAACTGATTTAGTATTTTGAAATGGAACTATCATTTTATTATATTATTACTACTAGTTATAGCAACGGTAAAAAGTTTACTATATGTAAAAATCACTTGAGAATGAAAAAAAGTAGTTATGAAATTCTTCTAAAATGATAGATGTATTATTTTGCTAAGTAGTAAACAAAAATGTGGAACGAGGTATTAAAGTGAAGCGAGATAATAAATTATCAATAAATAAAGCTATGATAGAACCTGAAAACATTGGGCCTACGTTTCCAGTTCTTCCCCCAATTTATATTCCAACGGGAATGACCGGTCCGACGGGTCCAACGGGTCCGACGGGTCCAACGGGTCCAACGGGTTTAACAGGGTCACCGGGAGTAACAGGTCCTACTGGAGTGACAGGGTCACCGGGAGTAACAGGTCCGACCGGTTTAACGGGATCACCGGGAGTAACAGGTCCTACTGGAGTGACAGGGTCACCGGGAGTAACAGGGTCACCGGGAATAACAGGGTCACCGGGAATAACAGGTGCGACTGGAGTAACAGGGTCACCGGGAGTAACAGGTCCAACGGGTTTAACAGGACCATCGGGAGTAACGGGTGCGACTGGAGTAACAGGGTCACCGGGAGTAACAGGTCCTACTGGAGTAGCAGGGTCACCGGGAGTAACAGGTGCGACTGGAGTAGCAGGGTCACCGGGAGTAACAGGTCCTACTGGAGTGACAGGGTCACCGGGAGTAACAGGGTCACCGGGAATAACAGGTCCTACTGGAGTAACAGGATCACCGGGAATAACAGGTTCAACGGGTTTAACAGGATCACCGGGAGTAACAGGTGCGACTGGAGTGACAGGGTCACCGGGAGTAACAGGTGCGACTGGAGTAACAGGGTCACCGGGAATAACAGGTCCAACTGGAGTTATTGGACCAATAACAACAACTAATTTATTATTTTACACTTTTTCAGACGGAGAAAAACTTATATATACAGATTCAGATGGGATAGCTCAATATGGTACAACACATATATTACCTCCTGATGAGGTTTCCTATATTAATTTGTTTATCAATGGAATACTTCAACCACAACCATTATATCAAGTTAGTAATGGTCAGCTAACTTTATTGGATAATCAACCACCAACGCAAGGTTCTTCAATTATTTTGCAATTCATCATTATTAATTAAAAAAGACAGATTCTTAAATAACAAGAATCTGTCTTTTTGTTCTGCATTAAAGTAGTTAAACTAAGTGACGATAAATTCGATTGTAATTGGAATTCCGCCGTCTAATGCATCTCCGCCAGGAATTGTAATAGCACCAGTAGGTCCAGTAGTAATACTGGAGTTCACACTAGGTTGAAGAATGCCGTTTACATAAAAGTTGTAATACGTAAAAGTCGGAAAAGCAGTTGCAGTAGTACCAGCATCGTTTAAACAAGCTGTAGCCGCAATTGCAAAAGCTGCACCTGTTCCTGTTCCAGCTCCTAGTGTAGATGTAAATCTTCTAGATGCCATAAATGGTTGGATGATTGGCAATTAATTCTCACCTCCTACATTATTTTTTGAACGAAGTATAGAATAACTTGTCCGATATATTGTATGAGAGTTTTCTATAATAGAAACGGCTTCTTAATTATTGAGAGAACATAATTTTAGTAAAGATATTGTTACTTGTTGGTTATATGCAAATGCTTAGTTTTAAGATTTAAATTAAAATGTGCTTTTGGACCTAAGAGATAAACGTGGAAAATTAAAATAAACTCTTAAGTTTAGGTGTTTAATCTAAGCAGTCAATTATTAAAAACATATAATTAATATGTGAGTCATGAACATAATTAAATATCGTTTTTTCAGTTTAATTATAATTCATGTTTCCTATTTTAAGTGAATGAAACCTATACACAATTTTATAGTTCTTATAATAGGAAAATACTCAATTATAAAATAAGTAAGGAGGAAATAAATGTCACATAACAATTGTTTTGGTCATAACAACTGCAATAATCCGATTGTTTTCACTCCAGATTGTTGTAACAATCCACAAACGGTTCCAATTACTAGCGAACAATTAGGAAGATTAATAACTTTACTAAACTCTTTAATTGGGGCTATTGCAGCGTTTTTTGCAAATCCAAGTGATGCAAACAGATTAGCTTTACTCAATTTGTTTACTCAACTATTGAATTTACTAAATGAA
Organism: Bolla brennus; assembly: GCA_018250355.1. Classification (NCBI taxonomy): domain Eukaryota; kingdom Metazoa; phylum Arthropoda; class Insecta; order Lepidoptera; family Hesperiidae; genus Bolla; species Bolla brennus. The sequence goes on along the minus strand of DWRB01000018.1, from coordinate 54,068 downwards.
TTAGCACCTTCTCCAGAAGGAAATTTCTTAAAACAATTAATTCAAAGTATTATTAACTTACTACAATCTCCTAACCCAGATCTAGGTCAATTACTTTCTTTATTACAACAATTCTTCAGTGCTCTTGCACCATTCTTCTTCTCTTTAATTATTGATCCTGCAAGCTTACAACTTTTATTAAACTTATTAGTTCAACTAATTGGTGCTACTCCAGGAGGTGGCCCAACAGGTCCAACAGGTCCAACAGGTCCAGGAGGCGGAGCAACAGGAGCAACAGGAGCAACAGGGGCAACAGGGGCAACAGGAGCAACAGGCCCGACAGGAGCGACAGGAGCAGGAGTAACAGGACCAACGGGAGACACAGGAGCAACAGGAGCGACAGGAGCGACAGGCCCAACAGGTCCAACGGGAGACACAGGAGTAGCAGGCCCAACAGGCCCAACAGGTCCAACGGGAGACACAGGAGCGACAGGCCCAACAGGAGCAACAGGCCCAACAGGTCCAACAGGTCCAACGGGAGACACAGGTCCAACAGGAGCAACGGGAGCAACAGGATTAACAGGAGCAACAGGAGCAACAGGTGGCGGAGCTATTATTCCATTCGCTTCAGGTACAACACCATCTGCGTTAGTTAACGCATTAATAGCTAATACAGGAACTCTTCTTGGATTTGGATTTAGTCAGCCTGGCATAGCTTTAACGGGTGGAACTAGTATCACTTTAGCGTTAGGTATAGGTGATTATGCATTTGTAGCACCACGAGCAGGAACTATTACGTCGTTAGCAGGTTTCTTTAGTGCAACAGCTGCATTAGCTCCATTATCACCTGTGCAAGTGCAGATACAAATATTAACTGCACCAGCAGCAAGTAATACGTTTACAGTACAGGGAGCACCTCTATTATTAGCGCCAGCATTTGCTGTAATAGCAATTGGTGCTACAGCATCAGGAATCATACCTGAAGCTATTCCAGTAGCTGCTGGAGATAAAATACTGTTATATGTTTCATTAACAGCAGCAAGTCCAATAGCTGCAGTTGCTGGATTTGTAAGTGCAGGTATTAATATCGAATAACTTGTGGTAATGTATTTTGTATATAGCCCTTCCTAATTTTATTAGGAAGGGCTATATTTTATGGGAAGATAGGTGATAAATCAAAATGTATGCTTTAAATTTTATTGTTAATGGAATAAGTTATATAACTTAAAAAATTACCTATAAATAAAAAAGATGAATTCTATTATAAATAGAATTCATCCATTACATAAACGGTATACAAGTGAAGTAAGATATTTATCATGAACGTTGAAATGTTATAGTTCAAATTAGTAATAAACTATTTGTTTTTATTACAGTTACATCCTTTTTTCTTTACATAGCCTTGTTCAGCTAAATCTCTTTGCGATTGGGAATTGGAAGATTGAGAATTCGAAGACTGAGAGGATGCTGATGAACTACTATTTTTATTATTAGAGTAGTTTTTTCGATAGTTATAATTACTCATAGTACTATCACCTCCAATTAGATATATAAATATTATATGTATGTACTCTATTAATTGTTACGAAAAAAATAGGAATGGTAGATATACAATAAAAAATCTCCTGCGTATTTTCCGAGGAGATCAATAATTGTTTATTAATGAAATAAATTAATTAATTAATATCCCCAGTAAAGAGGGAAATAGTATGAATCTTGGTAATATAAATTTTGTTGTTGGTTAGGAGGCTGAGTTGTTGGGGTTATCGTGCCGCGGTTCTGATTACAGTTTGCTGGAGGACCAATTACTGTAGTGGATTGAATAGGGGATACCGCTTGTTTCCATTGCTGTTCATCGAGACAGTAAGTATGAGCCATCATATTAGCGGGAGTTAATCTTAAAATATCAGAACCAAAAATAACTTCTGGGGTTGGGGCATTGAAAATAGCTAATAAGTGAGTACCATCTGCTGTAGCAATTTCATAATGCCACCATGCTTGTGGGATGTTGGCAACTTGACCTGGTTTTATCGGTAAGTTTAATATTTGGTTTGTAAAAGGATTAAGTAAGGAAACAACAGCAGATCCTGAAATACAGTAAACAAGTTCAGCTGCATTTTGATGAATATGTGGCTCTACAACATTTCCTGTACTTAAATAGATATCTAATAATGAAGTATTTTCTAAAGTATTTAATTGTTTTATGCCAAGTACGTTTATATAATTTTGGGCATCTTTTTTAAAAAAATTACTTTTATTTAAATCATGGGTGAAATTAGTTGAGGGGGAAGTGTAGTCGATAGTAGAAGTCATTTGTATTACCCGCCTTTCTATTGGTAAGTATAGATACAACTTTAGGATATGTGCCTAGTGTTAGTTATGTGCATTTGTCTGTATCATAATAAATTCACATGTTTTATAAAGAATATAGGTTGTACTTCTTATTTATCATAATGTTAAGACAGATAAAAATTAGAGTGAACTAATGAAAGTCGGAATTATTGATGTTAGGTTAAGCTTAAATATATTGAGATTAAACTATATTCGTATATCCATTCATACTTTAGATTGATGGAAACAAGTAAGGAACGTGTTAACTTAAAATTACATCAATCATTAATAAGGAGTGAATATTCATGTCATTTAGTGAAATGATTAGAAATGAAGTGCTCAGCTGGGCTGGTGTTTCTGAAAAACCGCATCGATTTGGTGGTATTGAAATAAATTATGGTAAGAAAGAACTTGGTCATCTGCATGGTGATAAGTTAGTTGATTTACCATTTCCGAAGTTAAAGCGAGATGAATTAGTGAACGAAGGATTAGTGAAACCACATCACGTATTACCTGAATCAGGATGGATAAGTTATTATATAAAAAGTGAAGAGGATATACCGTTTGCAATTGAGTTATTTCGTATGCAATATGACCGAATCAAAAAATAATGAAATAAATTAGATAAATAAAAATATATTTTTATGTCACATCCCTCCTTAATCGTTCGTCTTGTATGTAGAACGAATAAGGGGGAATTTTGTTATGAAAAATGTGGATGTAGTAATTGTTGGTGGTGGGCTTGCTGGATTGACAGCATCTATATATTTAGCGAAAGCGGGAAGGAAAGTTATTGTATTAGAAAAATCCAGTCACTTCGGTGGTCGAGGGATGACTATAAATAAAAAGGGCATTTGTATGAATCTTGGTGCACATGCTTTATATAGAGGTGGAGAAGCGTTTATAACTTTTAATGAGCTAGGTGTAAATCTTCCAGGTGGAATCCCATCTACAACAGCACATGGAATATGGAAAGGGGATATTTATACCATTCCAACAGATTTTCGCTCTATTTTATCAACACCGTTACTTTCATGGTCTGCAAAAGTACAGTTCTCTCGTCTTATGATTCATTTAGGAAAATTAGATGTAGGAAAAGTTCCGAAAATGAGCCTAACTACATGGGCAGAAAATGAAATTAAAGATCCAATGGTTCGAAATATATTTTATGCATTATGCCGAACAACAACATATACGTATGCTCCTACAATACAATTAGCATCTTCCGTACTAAAGCAAATACAGCTTTCTATGAAAGAAGGAGTACTTTATGTAGATGGTGGTTGGGAGACGATAATAACAAATTTAAGAGGAATAGCGAATACTAGTGGTGTACAATTTCTGGCTAAAAAGCATGTTTTGAAAATAGAGCATTGTGAAGGGAAACAAAGAATACATTGTTTTGACGATGAAGTATTTGAAGCAGGTGCAGTCATTGTAACAACTCCACCGAAAGAGGCATGTGAAATTATAAAAGGTACAGAAGGAACAAGTTTGCAAAAATGGAGTGAACAATCTATACAAGTGACCGTGGCAGCGTTAGATATTGGTTTAAAACAATTACCGAATCCTTTGCATCATTTTGCATTGGGATTAGATCAACCTATATTTTTCACGAATCAATCGAGAGCAGCTAAATTAAGTGAAGATGGATCAATTGTAGTGAGTCTAATTAAATACCATAACCCTGTACTAGAGCTGAATCATATTCAAGAAGATAAAGAACAGTTAGAAAATGCAATGGAATTGTTACATCCAAATTGGAAAAGAGAAGTTGTTGCACAGCAATATTTACCGAAAATAACGGTAGTATATGATTTTCCTCATATTGACCGTGTTGAAAAACCAGGCCCTAACATACCTGGAATGCCAGGTGTTTACGTTGCAGGAGATTGGGCTGGGCATGATGAAATATTAGCTGATGCTGCGGTGGCAAGCGGAAAACGTGCAGCGTTACACATATTAAAGCAATCCGAAAGTGAGGCAATTCATCATGGAAACGTATCAATTATATGAAACGTATCAATCATTATTATTTTCGTTAGCATATAGAATCCTTGGGAGTGTTATGGATGCTGAAGATATCGTCCATGACGTATTTATATCACTTAATAATATGGAGGACGTTCAATCTATAGAAAATATGAGAGCCTATTTATGTAAAATGGTAACAAATCGCTCAATTGACAAATTACGTTCGGCAGCACATAAACGGAACGTATATGTCGGAATGTGGTTGCCAGAGCCATTTGTGGAAGAGGTTGATGATCCATCAGAGTCATTTGTAATGAAAGAATCAATTTCTACGGCATATTTATTACTTTTACAACAATTGTCTGAGGTAGAGAGAGTTGTTTTCATATTAAGAGAGGTTTTCAGTTATGAATACGAAGAAATCGCTTCAATTGTAGATAAGAGTAGTGCGAACTGCCGAAAAATCTTTCAACGTGCACGAAAAAGTATTTTGGAAAAACCGAAGCAGTCAACATTAAGTACGAAGAAGATGGCTGCCTATGTGGAGAAATTTGTATCATCTTTGCAGTGTGGGGATGCGCAAGGCATGTTAGAAGTATTAAAAACAGATGCGATATTAAAAGCGGATGGTGGTGGTAAAGCTACAACTGCAATCCATCCAATCTATTCTGCAGATAGAATTATACGTTTATTCTTTGGAATTGGGAAGAAGTTCTCGGAAGAGTACAATGTTGATTATAAGATGGTAAATGGAGCTCCAGGTGTTATTGTTAAAGTAAATAATAAAGTGACTTATGTGCTTTCATTTACATTTGAGAATGAGGAAATCTCAAACATTTATATGATGGTTAATCCTGAAAAACTTATGCACTTAAATGTAACAGTATAAAAAAAGACGCATTTCTTTAGAAGTGCGTCTTTTTTTATTTCTCTAACATTTCAAGAGGTACATCTTTTTCGCCTGCTACCTCAAATTTAATTTCCCCATCTTCTTCATAAATACGTGAAATAATCGGTATAGTAATCATTAATTTTTTATGCTGTTTTCGTTTTCGAGCAGCATCTAAGCTAATCACGTTCATTGTAAGCATCCTTTCTTCTAGAAATATATAAACAAAAGAAAATGCGTCCGGAAAGGGCGCTTAATTGAATTTGAAATACCGATTCATTTAATTGGGGTTTATATGATTTAACAACTGCAATTGAATTAAAAATAGTATGAATGGAATAATTGCACGTAGAAATTAACTTTACCAAAAAACGAAACAATATGCTATAAAAAAATTTAAATCTTTGTCGTATAACGAGAAAAAGGATTTCGTTTCGCATATAATGAAAGTAGACGGGCAGCAAGAGCTTTTTCATCATATTGCTTGGAAAGGCGATGAAAAGAATGGATACGTTAGATTCATTATTATTTCAACTTGAACAATATGGAGAAGAGCATGATCGAAATAAAAAAACACGGGAAGAAAAATTACGAAATATTTCTCGTGAAATGGGGCAATTTTTATCAATTTTAGTAAAAGGATGTAGTGCAAAAAATATTTTAGAAATTGGAACTTCTAATGGGTATTCTACATTGTGGTTAGCTAACGCGGTAGAAGAAACAAATGGAAATGTAACAACTGTAGAGCTTTCTTCGGAACGAGTTGGAGAGGCACTTGTCAATTTTGAAAAGGCAAACCTTTTACAAAGGATTGATGTTCATAATCAAGAAGCAGGGGCATTTTTAGATGTGCAACTAGATTATTCATTTGATTTTATTTTCCTAGATTCAGAGCGGACGCAATACATGTGGTGGCTTGAGCATATAAAACGCATTTTACAACCAAAGGGTTTTCTTGTTGTTGATAACGCAACCTCTCATGCAAGTGAGTTAGCCGAGTTTAGAAAAATGATTGAAGAAGATGAAATGTTTGAAACGGTGTTATTGGCATTTCAAAATGGAGCATTTGTAGCACTTAAGAAGAGTTAGGATTGAGCGTAATATAATTATCACATTGAAAAAGGGTGTATGTCAAAAGATTGAGTACAGTAGGATGGGAAGGACGTAATTTATATACGTAACATACGAAGAATCCGCCTTCAGCATGTTTTTCTCTAGGTCTTAAGTCTGAGGAAAATAATGTTGAGAACAGGTATACTTATAGTAAGAAACAGGGAATGACTGCATAAACAGGCATTTCTAAAAAAATCGATTTCAAGCAGTTAGAATGTATATGAAATACGATATAATAGATGAAATATAGTGCATATAAATTCGCACATATAAATAAAGGAGCGATTTTGTTGACTGAACTCGAGAAAAAAGAACCTGTATCCATTGTGAAAGATAATAATGTAGAAGTAGTAGTAGATACAGTTATAAAAGATCAAGAATTAGAGGAACTGAATAAAGAAGCTGATCTATATGTACAAAAATTAAATAGCGAGCAAAATACGGATTTATCAAAAGTATTGTCACAGCTAGGAGATTTAGGGGATAAAGAGCAACAAGCAGCAGGACAAACGTTATCAGCACTAAAGCGTCCTGTAACAGCGATGATGAATGGAAAGAACGAAGAAATTCCAAATACATTGTTAGAATTACGAAAAGTGGTATCAGAGCTTGATCCGAATTCATTAAAAGCAAGTGGTATGAAGAAAATTATGTTTAAAGTATTCAAGAAAAATCCACTTGAAACATACGTGCATAAATATCAATCTATAGATAAGCAAATTGAGGAGATTATAAGATCCCTACTAATTGGTCGTGACAACTTACAAGAAGATACAGTTGGTCTTGAAATGCTTAAAGAACAATCGCACGATAAAATTCACGCACTTGATAAGCAAGTATACTTAGGGAGAAAACTTGCTGGCATGCTGGAAGCTGAGAAACAAAATCCAGAACGTCAAAGAGATATTCCATTAATTAACGATGCATTAGAAAAGATTCTAGTACGTACACGTAATATGCAGCAAGCGAAAAGTGTTTTATTACAATCTATCGCATCTGTAGACATTATTAAGAAAAATAATGAAAAGTTAACAGAAGCAATTCGTAATGCCATTACGATGACGCAAAACGTTGTAACAGTTTCAGCTGCTATCCAGCTAGCGTTAACAAATCAGCGTAAAACAATTGATGCAGTGAATGCGACAAATGAAGCAATTGAATCAATGGTATTAAGTAACTCACAAGCATTAAAACAAAATACAGAAGAAACAACAAAACTTCTTGAAAATCCTGCTATTAGCATGGATAAATTACGTGAATCATTCCAAAATGTATTTGCTGCGATTGAAGCTTCTGAGAAATCATCAGAACGTATTATCGAGTCAAGTAAGAAGTTTGTAATTGAATTAGACACATTTAATGATGAAATGAAACAAAAACTCATTCAGCGTCCAAGGAAATAACAGACTTTTAGAGGAGGTGAAAAAATGAGTTTCATTCAAACAGTATTAGTACTATTGGGTACATTGCTTTTAATCGCATTTACTGTCGTTGTTTTAGTTGTATATTTCGGACGTAAACTGTATTTTTCATGGACGAAACCATATAAAAGAGCACATGATTCTTTAGATAAGTTATCGAATAAATCATTACCGTTTCTACAAGAATTTACACAACACCCACTCTTTTATCGCTGGATTCGTACGGAAGGAAAGAAAGAACAATATACATTAAACACGCTTTTCTGTGCATCGGGTCAACGTACGAGAGAGCAAGTATTCTCAATGTTACCGAAAGAAAAACAGAAAAAAGTACATGTAATGGCGAAAACAACGAAAAAACTTACAAATGAAGATATTGATGTAGCGGCGATGAAAGTAAAAGATTTTTTAAGACAAGAAACGCAGCAAACAGTAAAACCATCAGACCTTTCGTTTTATAAATTGTATTTTTATGATCGATATCCAGATGCATTAAATACAATTCAAACGTATAAGCGCTCAATAAACCCTTCATTACAAAGAACGGTTGATGAAATTACAATTTCAGTATTAAATGCCTTGCCGTATTATCAGGAGCAGCGTATGTTTGAACAACAACATAAACTTGAAACGTTTTTAATGAAAGATTTAACAGCTATGCTATCGTTAGTCGTACAATTACCTCCTTCACAACGACCAGAAAAAGAAGAAGAATTAAAAATCTACTTGCAAAATTTCCAAAAAGAAATGGAAGTAGTCGAGCGAGATATTCGTGACTCGATTGATCACGATTTGAATGTGAAGATGAGAGCAGCGACTGAGAAGTTTAAGAATAAATAAAAAAAGCGCCTTAAAGCTATAGTGCTTAGCTTTTAAGGCGTTTTTTTATTAGTTGTTATTTTGCTTTAACGGTTGTATGACTAGATGCAACACTTTCATTATGCAATCGATCGACTGCAGTTACTACATACGTATACGTTTCTCCAGAAATAGCTGTTTTATCTACATAAATTTCTCCGAGCTTTGTTTTTCTTACAGCAGTAAGTAAATTTTTTGGATTTTCTGTATCCACTTCATTTTTCCCCTTTACACGGTAAATGGCGTAATACGCAGTGTCATTCTCTCTATCATCAATGATACCTACAGCAATACCTTCATCTCTTGGAATAGCACCTTTTAAAGTCGGTTGTTTTGGTGGATTATGATCAAGCCAAGGCATAGATGGGATTAATGCAGGATGTTTATATATGTCTTTTGAGAGTCTATCTTTAACTCCTAGTGGATTGTTATTCATATCTTTTAAGCTAAAATGCATACTACCTTTTATTTCAGGATATAACCGGTTTAATGCAATTTGTCTTGGGTATTCTTCAGGATCAGACCAAGCTGGGACAGAATTATTATTAATTTTATAGGCTGCCTGACCGATGTATAGGTGAATCGGTTTATTATTTGTTTCTTTTACCCACCAATCTACTAATATGTCATATGCAGCTGGTGTGAAACCAATATTCCAATATATTTGCGGTGTAATGTAATCAATATAACCTTTTTGTATCCATTCACGTGTATCAGCATAAAGGTCATCATAGTTTCTTTGGCCTGCAGTTGTGTTAGAGCCAGTTGGATCGTCGGCTATATTTCGCCATACGCCGAACGGACTTATGCCAAACTTTACGTATGATTTTTCTTGTTTTATAGCAGTATTTAAACCTTTGACAAGTTCATTTACATTGTTACGTCGCCAATCTTCTATATTTGTAAATCTACCATTATTATACGTTTCGAACGTTTTTTGATCAGGGAATTCTTCACCAGCTACTTTATATGGATAAAAATAATCATCCATATGCAGCGCGTCAATATCGTAATTTTGCACGATTTCTAAAGCACCTTCTGTTATAAACTTTTTCACTTCTGGAATACCAGGGTTGTAATATAATTTCCCGCCATAAGGTACAACCCAATCCGGATGCTGTTTTGCAGGGTGATTATCCGATAATCGATTTATATCAGTGTGATTCATCGTTATTCGGTATGGATTAATCCATGCGTGGAATTCTATATTTCTTTTATGAGCTTCTTCAATCATAAATGCGAGCGGGTCATAACCAGGATCTTTTCCTTGTGTACCTGTAATGTATTCAGACCAAGGACCGTAATTGGAAGGATAAAAAGCATCAGCGGTTGGTTTTATTTGTACAACAACTGCATTCATGCCAGTGTTTTTTACATCGTCTAATAATCTAATAAACTCTTGTTTTTGATTTGCGATAGGTAAGCCAGTTTTTGAGGGCCAGTCAATATTAAGTACAGATGCAATCCATACAGCACGTAATTCATGTTTTTTATACGTAGTATTTACTTCAGCGTAAGTAGAGTGAGGAGAAATGAAAGAGAAAGGAATAAAAAAGATGACGATACAACATATCATTAATAAACGTTTCATGATTATTTATACGCCTCCCTATTATATGGTTAGCTAATATGATATCCGAGGTGAGGTTGTACTTACAATTGAGAAAAATAAATATTGAAACATTAATTTAATAGGAAAAATATTTTTACTGAAATTTACTTTCAATATAACTAAATTCTTTTACTTCTTCATATGCTTGTTAGTAAAGTGAAACTTCCTTTCATCCGAAGGGGATAATTTATAAGTATAGGAGGATTAATAAATGAAGGTTTTATTCGTTTGTTCTGGAGGGATGTCCAGTGCAATTGTTGTAAACGCTTTAAAAAAAGAGGCGGAGAAAAAAGGTGTAAACATGGAAGTCCATGCCATTGGAACAAGTGAGATAGAGGAAGAAGTAAAGAATGGCTGGGACGTTGTAATGGTTGCACCTCAAGTAAGACATAGATTTGACTCTGTTAAAAAATTCGCAGAAGAGGAATCTATCCCGTGTGGTATCATACCGCCACAAGCATACACGCCGCTTGGCGGACCGATTTTATTAAAAACTGTAAATGATTTAATTAGTTAGGGGGAAGCGTTATGAATAAATTTGTCACGTTTCTTGATAGAAACTTATCTGGACCGATGGCAAGGCTTTCTGAACAGAGACATTTACAAGCAATTCGTGATGGAGTAATTTCAGCGTTACCATTTATTATTGTAGGAAGTTTCTTTTTAATTGTAGCATTTCCACCATTACCGAAAGATAGTTTCATATCTGTTTGGGCATTAAAAAATCAAACAAGTATATTAATACCATATCGTTTAACGATGTTTATTATGTCTTTATATATAGCATTTGGAATAGGATATAATTTAGCGAAAAGTTATAAGCTAGATGCTTTATCAGGAGCACAGCTTGCAGTATGTTCATTACTATTAACATTAACCCCTGAATTAATTGATAAAAAAGGGTTTATGCTTCCGATGACAAATCTCGGAGGTCATGGATTATTCGTAACGATGATTGTTTCTATTTTATCAGTTGAGATATTAAGATTTTGTAAGACGAAAAATGTAATGATTAAAATGCCAGAACAAGTACCGCCGTCTGTTTCACGTTCGTTTGAAGCACTTATACCTGCTGCATTCGTTATTATTTTAATGAGTTTAGTAACTGTCGTTTTTAGTATTGATTTACATCATGTAGTTGATAAATTAGCAGCACCGTTAGTAAAAGCTGGTGATAGTTACTTCGGTGTAATCATTCCAGTATTTTTAATTACATTTTTTTGGTCATTCGGAATTCATGGTGTGTCAGTTGTTGGAACTGTCGCCCGGCCATTATGGGAAGTATATTTAGGGAAAAATGGTGAAGCAGTTGCTAGTGGCGCAAATCAGTTACCATTCATTTCACCAGAACCATTATACCAATGGTTTATATGGATTGGTGGTTCTGGTGCGACGTTAGGACTTGTATTAGCTATGATTGTATTTGGTCGATCAAAATATTCGAAGGCATTATCAAGAACTTGTATTGTGCCTGGTATTTTTAATATTAATGAACCTGTTATTTTTGGATTGCCAATTGTACTAAACCCAATATTAATTATCCCATTTATCATTACACCACTAGTAACAGCAACTATTGCATACTCAGCAACTGCGATGGGGTTTGTTACACCAACACATATAATGCCTCCATGGACATTACCAGCTCCAATTGGTGCATATTTAGCAACAGGTGGGGATTGGAGAGCGATTGTACTCGTATTTATAAACATAACAATATCATTCCTTATTTATTTACCATTCTTTAAAATGTACGACAAAAACATGCTTGAAATTGAGAAAAATGGTGATGGGGAATCTGTTAATCCGTAAGTTTTATATTTTATTTTGAGTGATAGGCATTTTGTCTATCACTTCTTTCACATGAAGTTCAGAGAGGGTGAAATGGAATGAATATAAAATTTAGTTATAAAGGTGTATTTTTATTATTATTTGGAGTGATATGTGCAAATTTACTTTTCGTACCTTTATTAAGAATGCTACATTTATCACAAATGCATAGTATATGGCTCGTTACAAGCATTGCGGCAAGTATTTTGCTTACAGTAGTTGTTTCTTTCATTGATGGATCGTTCGCATCGAAAGCCCAGTTGTTTTATAGATTTATATTATTTTCCATCGGTTGTACGTTTATAACTTACATGATTGTTTTTTAGTAAATAGGAGGTCATGCATGTTATGTATATTGCAGGGGTAATGTCCGGCACTTCGTTAGACGGAATAGATGTAGCACTCGTTCATATAGAGGGGAGTGGTGTAGAGTCTAAGGTCAAACTCATCCATTTTACTACAGTTCCATTTTGTAATGATATGAAAAATGAGATCCAGCAGGCATTATCAATAGAAAATTCAAATGTACAACTCATATGCAGTTTAAATTTCAAACTCGGTTTATGCTTCGCAGGTGCTGTAAAGGAAGTTTGTAAAGAGGCCGATTTTCCTTTGAGACAATTAGACTTAATAGGTTCTCACGGACAAACGATTTATCATCAGCCAAAGCAAGTTGGTAAGATGATTCCGTCCACATTGCAAATTGGAGAACCAGCAGTTATAGCATATGAAACAAACACGACGGTTATCTCTAATTTTCGAACAATGGACATGGCAGCAGGGGGACAAGGTGCACCACTTGTACCATATTCAGAGATTATTTTGTATCGTCATCCAACTAAAAATAGACTACTACAAAATATTGGCGGGATTGGTAATGTTACCGTAATACCAAGTCACCTAAGTGATAAAAGTGTTATAGCTTTTGATACTGGCCCAGGTAATATGGTAATGGATGAAGTATGTCAAAGGCTATTTCAGTTGCCGTATGATCACAATGGTAAGATTGCAAAACAGGGAGTAGTTGTAGATGAAATTTTGACATATTGTATGAACCATCCATTTTTGGTAATGAATCCACCGAAATCAACTGGTAGAGAACAGTTTGGAGAAGAATTTGTCAGTGAGTTGTTGAAGCGGTATGAAAAGCATAGTAAAGAAAATATAGTGACGACTGTCACGATGTTTACAGCAAGATCAATTGTTCATCACTATAAGGAGTTTATTCTGCCGTATTATGAAATCGATGAGGTCATTTTAGGCGGTGGCGGCAGTTATAATCGTACACTTGTTGAAATGATACGGTATGGATTGAAGGATGAAAGATGCGCAATATTCATTCAAGAAGATATAGGTTATTCTTCAGAGGCGAAAGAAGCAATCGCCTTTGCCATTTTAGCAAACGAAACGTATTATCGTAATCCGAGTAATGTGCCGAGTGCAACAGGTGCAAAGCAATCTGTAGTTTTAGGGAACATAACATTCCCTCCAATTTGAAGAGAATGAGGCGAACGTATGAAGTATATGATTGGAGTAGACGGCGGGGGAACGAAGACAGAAGCAATTGCATTTGATAAAGACGGAAACGAATTTGTAAGAGTTACAAGTGGTTTTGGAAATATATTAATAGATTTTGAAGAAGCATTTTTTCATATTATGGAAGCGATTGATCAATGCCAAAAAGGTTTATTAAAGGGGCATTGCATTTGTATTTGTTTAGGATTAGCGGGTGTAAGCGGAGCAAATACAAACGAATTAACAGTACGTTTAAAAAAGAAGTACGGCACACAAATTGAAGTTTTAAATGACGCAATGATTGCACATGCAGCTGCTTTAAAAGGGAAGGATGGAATTTTAACGATTGGCGGTACAGGTGCGATTTGTATAGGAAAGAAAGGAGAAGTGTACGAGTATAGTGGTGGATGGGGACATATTTTAGGAGATGAAGGAAGCGGATATTGGATTGCGTTACAAGGTTTAAAGAGAATGGCAAATCAATTTGATCAAGGAGTTGCACTTTGCCCATTAAGCTTAAGGATTCAAGATGAGTTTCAACTTTTGACGTCGTCTCATATAAAAAGACTAGTTTATAGTTCTTCAAAAGATAAAGTTGCAGCAATCACACCATTCATTATTGAGGAAGCGAGAAATGGGAATGATGATGCACATGAAATTATGGTGCAAGCAGCTAAGGAATTAACGAGAATTACGGTGAATATTTACAATAAGATGCAGTTTAATTTATCCGCTTCAATTGCAGTAAGTGGCAGCATACTGCGTTTCGTTCCTGAAATATATACTGAATTTAAGAAATGCTGTGAGAAAAGTATAGGAGACGTTACATTTGTACCACAATCAGAACCAGCAGTGAAAGGAACCTATTATTTAATGAAGAATAAATATTTTAAAAAATAGCTGTATGAGAATTTTTGTATGATTTGTAAATATATGATGTTAAAATATATAAAGTGAAGTGGATAAAAAAGTACAATATACATAGTTCATGAATATTGTATAAGTACTTCCATGTAGAAAGTGAATGATTATATGATTAATAGTATGCAGTTTTTTCATTTGGTCGCTTCTTATTTATTTGGAAACATATTGACCGCTTATATAGTAACGAAATGGAGACATAACGTTGATATTCGGGATGAAGGAAGCGGTAATCCTGGCGCAAGAAATATGGGGCGCGTATACGGAAAAGGGTATTTCATTGCTACATTTTTAGGTGATGCAATCAAAGGGGCAATCGTAGTTTCTATTGCAAAATACCTTTTTGAAGATTCTACATTTGTAATGTTAGCTTTACTGGCTGTTTTACTTGGACATATTTACCCGATTTTATTTAAAGGCAAGGGTGGAAAAGGCATTTCAACATTTATTGGAGGATTAATTGCATTTGATTATTTGATAGCGCTTACCCTTGTTGCTGTTTTCATTATATTTTATTTAATCTTTAAAGGATTTACTAAGCCGGGACTAATTACAATCGCTTGTTTACCAGTTTGCATGATTTTGTATTCTTACTCTATTGTTACGACTATTTTAAGTGCACTTATCATTGTACTTATTTTATATGTAAATCGAGAATGAAATGAACTTATAATAAGTGGGGTTAATCTCCACTTATAATTTTTATTAAATACATAAAGGAGAGAAGGCATGGGGTTAATTTATAAAGTTGCTGATCAAGCTTGGGAATTTGAAAGTATACATAAGTTGAATTATAAAACATTTGTAGAAGAAATCCCGCAACATGAAGAAACGAAAGAGCGTGTTCGTATAGATCGTTTCCATGAAGAAAATACATATTTAATTTGTTTAGATGACGGTAAGTTAGTGGGGATGGTTGCATTGCGAGGAAAACGACCATTTTCGTTAGATTATAAAATTTCAAATCTAGACTCCTACTTGCAAGAACATGGAGAAAACGTATATGAAATTCGTTTGCTTTCAGTAGAACGTGAATACCGAAATGGAAGAGCATTATTAGGTTTAATTCGCTTTTTACATCGTTATTTACTTCTAAACGGATATGAATTAGCACTCATTTCTGCTACAACACGTGAACTACCTTTATACGAACAAATGGGATTCAAATCTTTCCATACGTTAGTTGGTACAGAAGAAGCAGCTTTCCAGCCAATGTATGTTACCCCTGCTATGTTTGAAGCGTCGAGCGTTGGAGGGGTTATGACGAAAGAATATTCGTTTTTACCTGGTCCAGTAGATATTGGAGAGAATGTTCGAAAGGCATTTTCTACTAAGCCTATTTCGCATCGTTCTAAGTCATTTCAAATGATAATGGAAAATGTAAAAAAACGTTTACTGCAAATAACAAAAGCAAAACGTGTGCAAATCATGTTAGGAACAGGGACGTTAGCGAATGATGCCATCGCTTTACAATTACGTTCTTTAAAAGGGAAAGGACTAGTATTAACAAATGGGGAATTTGGTAATAGATTAATTGGACATGTAGCACGCGCGCAATTACATTTTGATACGTATAAAAATGTAATGGGAGAACCGTTTATTTATACAGAATTAGAACAAATAATGGAAACTGGCAATTATGAATGGCTTTGGTTTGTTCACCATGAAACATCAACCGGAATGTTAAATGATTTAGACGAACTAAATGTTTTATGTGAAAAGTATAAAGTGAAACTATGTGTAGATTGTATTAGCTCAATTGGAGCAATACCGATAGATTTGAAAGATGTATATTTTGCAAGCGGTGTTAGCGGAAAGGCAATTAAATCGTTTACTGGATTATCTTTCGTTTTTTATAATCATAATGTGAAAGTAAACGAAACATTACCAACCTATATGGACATTGGTATGTATGAAGAAAATGAAAGTATTCCATATTCTCATTCATGGAATTTAATGTATGCACTGCAAGAAGCATTAAAGAGATTTGAAGATGCAAAAGCATTTGAAAAAATAAACGAGACGTATGCATATATTGAACAAGCTATTACTACTATAGGTTTAAAACTTGTTTCACCTAGAGAACATGCTGCGCCAATTATACTTACCATTCAATTAAATAAAGGTCTTTCTTCTAAAGCGTTAGGTGATGCATTAGCGTTACAAGGATATATTGTCCATTATGAATCAGTGTATTTACAAAAGAATAACTGGATCCAAATTGCATGTCTAAATGATTATAAAGAACGCGATATGAAGAGGATGTTAAATTGTTTGCAAATGTGTGTATTACAGAGTGGGGTACATATATAAAGACTTTTTCTTAATATAGATGGTTTCGTATAAAGGAGTTGCTACATACGAAAACTTAGGAATAGACCATTGGAAGAGGTGTTAGTATGATAACTAAAAAACTACCGTTACATATAGACGATATTAAAAAAGCCCAAACCATTTTAGACAGAAATGCTCGTAAAACGCCATTAGTAAAATCTTTTTATTTGACTAGTAAAACAGGTGGAGAAATTCACTTAAAATTAGAAAATATGCAATTAACGGGTTCTTTTAAATTTCGTGGTGCGTTTAATAAAATGTCACAGTTGACAGAACAAGAAAAAGAGAGAGGAGTAATTGCTTGTTCCGCTGGTAATCATGCGCAAGGAGTTGCTTTATCTGCTCATTTACTTGGTATTAAGAGTAAAATTGTAATGCCAATTTCTGCCCCTCAGGCGAAAGTTGAAGCAACTAGAGGATATGGATCAGAAGTGATTTTATACGGTGAAACTTTTGATGATGCGAAGGCAAAATGTGAGGAGATTATAAGAGAAACAGGTGAAACATACTTACATCCATATGATGATGTAGAGGTAATGGCTGGTCAAGGTACAATTGGTTTGGATATTCTTGATGATATGTGGGATGTTGATACTGTCATTATACCAATTGGCGGAGGTGGAATTATTTCTGGAATTGCTGTTGCATTAAAATCTTTTAATCCATCCATTAATATAATTGGTGTCCAAGCAGATAATGTTCATGGGATGAAGGCATCTTATGACAAAGGTACGATTGTAGAACATTATGAGGCACCTACTATAGCAGATGGTTGCGCAGTTAAAATACCAGGCGATTTAACTTTTGAAGTAGTAAAAGAATTAGTAGATGATATTGTAACAGTATCAGAAGGTGAATTAGAAGTAGCGATGAAAGACTTATTACAACGTGGTAAAGCTGTTGTAGAAGGGGCTGGCGCATTAGCTACTGCTGCTCTACTTGCGGGGAAAGTGGATCCATATATTAAAGGGAAAAAGGTAGTCGCAGTTATATCTGGTGGAAACGTAGACTTGCAGCGCATTTCCAGTGTTTGTGAGCAATTTTTTGTAGCTAATGAAGTGAAATAGTATTTAAAAAAACATAAATTTTATGGAAGAAGAGCTAAGACAACTAATCTTAGCTCTTACTTTTTGTCTACCGTGTAGGGCATGTTATAATACACATGCTTTATTTTCCGTATAGTGAATTATTATATTTTATCGTCTACTTTCATATATAACTCAAATAATTATATCAATATTGTCGAAACGGAAACAGAAATTTAATATAATGGTTTTAACGTATGAATGAGCTGTTAGGAGGATAGACCATGAATAAGGAAGAACAGGTCATGAACGGTTTCAGGGAATTATATAATAAGATGGTTTGGCTTAATAAGGATAAAATGGAAGAAGGTCTTAAAGGTTTTAAGTCTTCTGAAGTACATTGTATTGAATACATTGAAAACAATTCCGATTCTAACGTGACACAACTTGCAGAGGCTTTTTATGTGACTCGCGGTGCAATAAGTAGAATGACTAAGAAGCTCATAAACAAAGATCTTATCGAAAGTTACCAGAAATCAGAGAATAAAAAAGAAATCTATTTTAGGCTTACTGAACAAGGGAAAGAAATATATAAAATTCACGAGGAATTGCACAATGAGTTTCAACAGCGGGATAAAGCTGTATTTGAGCAAGTAACCGAGGCAGAATTCGACAGTATTATTAACTTCGTGGAAAAGTATAGTAGGCATTTGGATGCAGAAATAAAGAAACAAGGGATACATATAAAGTCGTAATAAAGTTGAAGCATTCGGGCAGTTAATCTCGAAAAACTAACTTGTTTGCCCGTTCATGCGAGATACATTTAAATAATAAAAAGGTAGCCTGTTCACAGTAAGGCTACCTTTTTATTATGTTATTTTTGTTGACTAATCAACAAAACAGAGTTATTATTTTTGTTGACAAAGCAACAAAATGTTCTGAGGGGAGAAATTAAATGTCTATTTTAAAATCAAAAAATGAAACTGAAAAAAACATAGATAAACATGCTTTAATATTCGGTCTTATTTCTGTATTTCTTTGTGGTATAGGTTTCAGTATCATTATGCCTGTAGTGCCATTCTTAGTGGAGCCTTATATAAGTAGTCCGGAAGAACAGGCTCTAGTTGTTACGCTACTGACCTCTGTTTATGCGGTCTGCGTGTTTTTCGCTGCTCCTGCACTCGGAGCTTTGAGCGATAAATATGGCCGTCGTCCATTACTTTTAATATGCCTTTTCGGTTCTGCAGTCGGGTACTTAGTTTTTGGTATAGGAGGGGCTTTATGGGTACTATTTGCTGGACGTATAGTAGAAGGAATAACAGGCGGGAGCATCAGTACAATTTTTGCATATTTTGCAGATATCATTCCCTCAGAACAGAGAACGAAGTATTTTGGGTGGGTGAGTGCAGTGGTAGGTGCAGGAACCATTATCGGACCAACTCTTGGGGGATTACTTGCAAAGTTTGGTCATTCTGTACCTTTATATTTCGGAGCACTTATAACTTTATTAAATGTTTTATATGGGATGAAATATATGCCTGAGAGTCTTGACAAAAATAATAGGTTAAAAGAAATTACTTTTGTAAGGTTAAATCCTTTTGCACAGCTGGCAAACATACTTTCCATGAAAAACTTAAAATGGTTACTTGTCTCAGCGTTTTTACTTTGGATACCTAACGGATCTTTACAAGCAATTTTTACACAATTTACGATGGATACTTTTAGCTGGAAACCTGCACTAATCGGACTTATGTTCTCAATTATGGGCTTTCAAGATATCATTTCACAAGCTTTTATAATGCCAAAGCTCTTGATCAAGCTTACTGATGAACAAATAGCAATACTGGGGATGGTTTCAGAGATTATTGGATATAGTTTTATTGCAGCATCTGCTTTATTTTCCTTATATCCTCTTCTAATCGTTGGGATGTTACTGTTTGGCTTTGGTGACTCAATTTTCGGGCCTTCATTCAATGGGATGCTTTCAAAGGCTGTCGATTCTAGTGAACAAGGAAGGATTCAAGGTGGTAGCCAATCTATTCAAGCTTTGGCAAGAATGATTGGGCCAATTATTGGAGGACAAATTTATGTATCACTTGGTCATGCTGCACCTGCTTTTATGGGGATGATTCTTATAGTAGTTGCAATAGCAGTTTTGTATAGGGGCACGCATGCAACTGTATAAACTATCTGCACTATTATGGTCTTTCTGTATATAAGAATGTCTCTATTGGAATCTTTCCTGAATGAATTGTATAACAGATAAATATAAGAACAAATAATAGGGTGTCAGAACTTAGGAACAAGTACTGGCCCCTATTTGTTTACGGCTTGAGAGCTAAGAGAAATTAAGAATGTATTCTGTAATGATTTCATGGTGAAGGTTAAATAGAACTATCAATAATTAAAGTTAGCTTTTTTGAAAGTAAAAAGCTAGGTAAATGACTAGATAGTTTCATTATACTTGTGCTGAAGTAAATAATGACTCCATTTTTACTTTGCTCTTCTCTCGAATTTCAGCATCTGCGTGTCTCATAACATATTTATGCGCTACAGCGATTGCTAAAACATCATCTAATAAACCAATCCCAATAATAGCAGCTATATCTGGAATGAAATCAATAGTTAATACGTAATAAGATAAAGCGGCTAATATTATAAATTTCGCTTTAGTAGGTAACTCTTTTTTTCTCATTGTGTAGTATAAAATAATACTTTCATATACGCTAGATTTCCCAAGGTTTGCTGAGCTTTTTTTGAATTTTTTCCAAAGTGTCTGTTTCTCCATATTAACACTCCTTTTACAAAAACATAGATTTTTTAAAAGGATAGACAAAGAAGCGAGGAACTAATCAATTTTATTGTTTTTCTTATTGTATATTTCCATAGAAATAGGGAATTACCTGTTCAAAATAATAGAATGTTTGTTATGTAACGACTCACATTGTTTCGTTACATAAGTATGTACAGTAAAATGTATGTGGAGGATTTATTTATTATTAAACATTTAATAAGCGGTATGGGGGAAGAAAAATGAAGATAATAGAATTACCAATTGAATTCGAATTTAACGGGGCAAAACAATGTATTTATCCGAGCTTAATTATAATAAACAATGAATTAACTTTAGTGGATACGGGTTATATCAATTTTTCACCTTTAATTGAGGACGCAATTTTAAAACAGGGGTATGAGATGAAAAACTTAAAAAATATAATTGTTACTCATTATGATGACGATCATATAGGATCTTTAAATGATTTCAAAGTGAAATATCCTCACGTTAATATTATTGCTAGTGAAATTGAATCCCACTACATTAATGGTGATATAAAATCAGAGAGATTAGTTCAAGCTGAAGAAATGTTACAACGTATGCCAATTGAGGAGAAAGAATTTGGTGAGTGGTTTATACAACAATTAAAAAATATAAGACATATTTCTGTCGATGAAAAAGTAAGTGATGGTCAAATGATTTTGAATGATGAATGTCAAATAGTAGCGACGCCAGGACATACTTCTGGGCATATTTCATTATATTTTCCGAATTTAAACTGTGTAATTACAGGGGATGCGGCTGTTCAAAATAATTGTGAATTAGTAATAGCTAATCAAAATTTTTGTTTAGACGTAGAAAAAGCGGAAGAGTCTTTAAAGAGAATTAAAAACCTTAAAGCAGCAACGTATTATTGTTATCATGGAGGAGAACTCATTATATAAAATAATAAAAAACCGATCTTTCCTATATAAAAAAATCGGTTTTTCATTTCATAGATTCCGCAATTCTTATCAAATCAGTAACATTGTATTTTCTTTTTATGTATAGTTTGTTACCAAGGGCGATTGTATATTGAAAACCGTCCTTCTGAAAGATAAGTTCATATGCTAAATCAAAATGAGGATTATATACTGCCTTTATATTATGTTTTAAATTGTAAAACTCAGTTCCCTTATGTACATATTGATCTAATTTATGATGAACTGGTGAAACAGTGATTTTTAAAATCCCGTTAATATCTTCATTGTAGTATCGTAGTTCTAAGTAATCGTTATAGATGTATCCTTGAAATTCGTGAATTTCGAACGGGAATTTTGTAGGAGTAAGTATATGTTCCTTACACTTTATTTCATATTCTTTTACAATAGTAGCTTCTTTCATAAGGGGATTCGTTCCATCATAAATTTGATTAATTCGAGATATTTTATTGTTTTTTGTTATTATTTCTAAAATGTAACCGATTGTAAATTCATCATCAGTGTCTTTGAAATAAGAAATAAGAATTGTAGTATCCTCTTTTGGAGACGGTACTATTTTAATTTCATGAATATGTTTATCTGTTTGGAAAGTAGGTAGTTCAACCCCTTCTGTTACATATGACTGCATTAATTTTTTATCATTTTTGAGTAAAGCTTGTTTAAATCCCCTTATCATATTTGGTTGAGATTTCGCCATAATAATTGAGGTCGATTGAAAATATAGTAAGAAAAATACGCAAAATATCTTTATAAATGTAGTGGTCAATTTCATCACCCTGTAACTATGTTTCCGTAACATTGAAATATATATGTATAGGAGGGGAGAAGATGAGTTTATTATTTGATTTAATAATGGATATAATTATATTTTATCCACGAAATGATATGAAATTAAAACATCATATTGCAAAATTAAGTGAATTTGAATGGTTTCGAAGGCTACACGAAGATACAAAGTATACAAGACTAATTTGGAGTAATAGAAAAATTAAAAAGTTCATTTTGTCTTCTACTAACATGGAAGCATTAATAAAGTCAGAGAAAAAACAAAAAGAATTTGTCCAACTAGTACACGATGAATATAAAAAAAGAAGATAAGAATTTTTTTATTTTTCATATTTGGCGAAACAAATGGTACAATGAAAGCTAATGTGAAAAATAAGGAAAAGAAGTGGTCTATTTGAAAAACTTTTTAGAATTAGGAATTAGTGAAACTTTTAATCATACATTACGTGAAAATGGAATTACAGAAGCAACACCAATTCAAGAGCAGGCAATTCCTGTTATTATGTCAGGTAAAGATATTATTGGGCAGGCGAAAACAGGAACGGGTAAAACGTTAGCATTCGTGTTACCGATTTTAGAAAAAATCGATCCAGAGTCTAGTGATGTTCAAGCTTTAATTGTTGCACCAACAAGGGAACTAGCATTGCAAATTACAACTGAAATTAAAAAAATGCTTGTTCAAAGAGAAGATATTAATGTACTAGCGATTTATGGCGGGCAAGACGTAGCACAACAATTAAGAAAATTAAAAGGTAATACACATATCGTTGTTGCGACACCAGGACGCTTATTAGATCATATACGCCGTGAAACAATTGATTTAAGTAACCTTTCAACGATTGTACTAGATGAAGCGGATCAAATGCTTTATTTCGGTTTCTTATATGATATTGAAGATATTTTAGATGAGACACCTGGTAGTAAACAAACGATGTTATTCTCAGCAACGATGCCAAAAGATATTAAAAAATTGGCGAAGCGTTATATGGATGAACCGCAAATGGTTCAAGTACAAAGTGAAGAAGTAACGGTAAATACAATTGAGCAGCGCGTCATTGAGACGACAGATCGTGCAAAGCCAGATGCACTTCGTTTTGTTATGGACCGTGATCAGCCATTTTTAGCTGTTATTTTCTGTCGTACAAAGGTTAGAGCAAGTAAGCTTTATGATAATTTAAAAGGGCTAGGTTATAATTGTGCTGAACTTCATGGTGATATACCTCAAGCGAAACGTGAAAGAGTTATGAAGAGTTTCCGTGAAGCTAAAATTCAATACTTAATCGCAACGGATGTAGCAGCTCGTGGACTTGATGTAGATGGTGTAACGCACGTATTTAACTTTGATATCCCTGAAGATGTAGAAAGTTATATTCACCGCATTGGCCGAACAGGACGTGCAGGTGGATCAGGTCTTGCAATTACATTCGTTGCAGCGAAAGATGAAAAACATTTAGAAGAAATTGAAAAAACGCTTGGTGCACCATTGCAAAGAGAAATAATCGAACAACCAAAGATAAAACGTGTAGATGAAAATGGAAAACCGGTACCAAAGCCGGCCCAAAAGAAATCAGATCAATATCGTCAAAGAGATAGCCGTGAAGGTTCAAGAAGTGGTTCAAAAGGTGGCCCAAGAAATGGTTCGAGAAATGATAACAATCGATCATTTAATAAGCCAAGTAATAAGAAAAGTAGTACAAAACAAGGTCAGCAAAGACGTGGCCGTTAAATAGTGGTAATTGTAAAAGAGTCGCAAAATATTGCGGCTCTTTTTTTGGATTGTATAGAACAAGGATAATGGCAAGAAAAAACAAAAATTTCATTCACCGTATTTAAAACTTATAAAGGGAATTTTATAGTCCAAAACCAGGAGAGCAAGGGTATTACTACCATGTCGCAATTCAAGAACAAGTGCAACTTACGTCTGAACAATATTTAATCAAAAAAAATTGAGAGAAAGCTATTCGTACTAGCTCCCCTGATGATACGGATTATGAAGAAATTAATTGGTATAACGATACGAAAACATCTTTTGCAAACAAAGAATTGGACGATGGGGTGAAAGAAATTCGTTACACATTCAAATGGTACGGGAATGTTATGCTGCAGCAAAAAAAGAACGGAACTTATTATGTCTACTATTTCGGCAGAACACTTTGGTTGAAAGGAAAGGTATTGAAGTGAGCGAATATTTTTATTACACATTCCGCAATTATTGAAATGGAACAAGAGAAGTTTATGAAGGATTAAAATCGTATGGGGGTACAATCGTTGGAAACTGGAAAACTAATTTGTTAGTTTTGTTTGATGGGGAACTCGAGAAGCACCATTTCCATCCTAATTGGGAAATTGCTTATTACTACGACGATGAAGGTAATGTAGTGTGAAGTTAATAGAAGGGATAGTATACGAAATAAGAAAAAAGGACTAGCAGTCGTACCTGCCGTCCTTTAATAGGAGAAAAAGTAATCTTGTTTAGAACTACGCATAAACAGAAAATCTGCTTGTAATTAGTTTTACCCTAAATATACGTGTCTATACAAAAAAGGGATAAGTAAAAAATACTTATCCCCGGAAGGGAAATCCCAAGCACCAAAATGGCTCGTACTGGTCTGCAGGTTCAAAAGTAGTATATGTAAAACGAAAAATCTCATACAAAAAGCAGACAACGATTTTGGTTGTCTGCCAGTGTGTTCAATGAGTTAGCTAATTGTGATAATGTGCATCCCCATTACGAGAAGAGTGAAGCTGCTAGTTCAAACAGCTTGTTGGTATTATTATCGATTTCTTAAAAAATATACAGAGAAAGCAGATAAGTGAAGAACCTACCTGCTTCTGCTGTAACAAAAGAAAGAAGTATTAGCCGTGGACACGGCGGCTTGAAAATAGTATGTATTTTTATTTGAAAAATATTCAAGGGGGTGAAGAAACATGGAATGTTTAATAAAAGGTGTTTGTGAAATTAATCAGCTAATTAGTAAAACAAAAGAGAAAAACAATGAGCAAATATAACAATACAAAGGTAAATGTTCAAAAGAACAATGAGTATAAAGTAAAACAAAATAGTTATATTAAAGCTTGATTTTCATAAAAAATAAAGCACACATATAAGTGTGCTCTTATGAACGCTTTAGATTTGTATGACTAGATAGTCACCATACAATAAAATATGCTTGTTTGATATAAATGTGAGTCAAATCTATAACATATATTTTGGTGTGTAGAAATAACATTAAATGTTAATTAGCTAAGCATATTGTTTTTATTAACGAATTTGTGCAACTGTTAAAGCGGCAGAACGAATATCTACTGTACCAATTACTTCAACGGGTACAATTTGAACTAAATCACCAGGGTTTAAGTTTATTAGAATGACACCGCTGGATACATCTACTTCACCAGTGCCAATGATATTAGAACGGACTGCGGTTCCAGATCCTGCAATAATGTTAGTTGATGAGTTTAGTGTCAAGAAAAAGCGCGCTGCTTCTGGGGTTAATGGAACATTATCGAGGCTGATTGTTAATGTATAACTGATTTGATAAATACCAGCTACTTGAATTTTAATACCAGTTCCTGTACTAATTGTATCATTGATTACAGGGACAGTAATGTTTGGATTTGGTCCTGTACTAGGTAGTAGTAGTGGCGTGAATAGTGTTGCAAATTGAGGTGAAGTAGCATTAAAAGCAAAACCGAGAGCTGGTAGTGTACTGGGGGCGTGTGCTCCACAATTAAAGTTTGTGAGCTTACGACTAGATGAGCGTATATTTTCACTCCTTTCTTTCATTTAGATTGCGTGAGTAATAACCTCACGTTTTGGACAAGCACAATACACTATATGAAAATTTATAGTGTATTGTGCAGAGGTGTACTGTTATGAATAAAACTAACTGCCTGTTGTACAAAAGGAAACATAATAAAAAGAGCACACATATAAGCATGCTCTTTAACAAGAAAGGTAGATTTCTATAAGTGTATTGCCTCCATACAATAACATATGCTTGTCCAATTTAAACGTAAAAGGTTTTTAACAAAAATCGCTATTTGGTATCTGATTTGTTTATTTAAAAAGAGCACCAAACTATGGTAACTAGGTACGTCATAAATAACAATCTATAGGGATTTTGTTTAATGTGGCTGTATTGTCCAACAAGAACAATACTATAAGAATTGGTAACTAAGAAGGCTAGAGACTGTACTCAATGAGTTATGGTTAGTACCTAATCAATATTATTGACGGAATATTGGGTTTTATTAAGGGGAACCTAAAAAGAGCATCTTTGAAAAGTGTTCTTTAAGGGAAATGTGAGATGTTAAAAAGAAAATTAAGTTTTTTGCTTAGAGATAATATATTATTATTATTATTTCCTCATAATGTGACGATGAATCAAAAAAGAACAGTTAACAAATGTTAACTGCTCGTTCTAAAGGTGCCTATCTAGATGTATAAATGTAGTTTGGCCAAGAATAGGTAGAACCATTCAAGTAAGTAGATCAAACGGAGGGGAACTGTATCGTATGAATCAATTGTCCTGTTTTGAAGACATTGATGTAAAGGAAATGTGAAGACTTGTGGTGAAGGTGCTGAAAGACTACAAAGCATTGTGCGTCCGGATGAAAAATTAAGAAGAACAGGCTCGAGCGAGGGCATCGTTTTTTTCTATCTATTCTACTTTAAAAGCGAGAAAAACAGAAAGAAAGACAACTCATTAAAAATGTAGTAGATAATATGGAGAAGGGATTAAATAAATAGTGATTATCGTAGGCGCTGCCATGAACTTGGTTAGTGTTTTTTGTTGTTAAGTAAAGATAGCGAGTAAATAAAAAAGAGAGCGAATGCCCTCTTTTTTATTGGTACGGTAATTAATCGCAGATTGGTATTCCAAGCACTCTTAAAGCTAATGCTACTTGAAGAGAAATCTCTAATCTAGCAATTTCGATACCAGCTACTGAAAGAACTAAAAAAGGTTGTCCGTTTACAAACACAACGCAACTATCCATGGTTACGCCTCCTTTCTAACAATCTACTATAGTATATGAAGGAAACGTTAATATGTAATAGTTGAACTGATGGATTTAATAGAATTAATAGATTAACCTATTTAAACAAAACAAACGAACACAATGAACAAAAAAATAGCGATGTATGAGATTTGTATTTTATTGCATTTAATTTTAAGTAAAATGCGAAACTTTTCAAAAGTAGCTATTTTTATTTTGTATAATAAATCTAAGTTGATTTGAAAAGGGGATGTTGATGTGAGAAAAATAGATGAGTCAAAAAGACCTTTTTTTGAAACGCATGGAGAAAAGGGAATGACTTACTTTGTACATGGTTATGGGAAATGGATAGAACAAAAGATATACTTTGGAGAATTTAACTCATTAAAAGAAGCAAGACAGTTTATTTACCGTTACGTTCATAGGAATCCTGAATGGTTCAATGGAAATGGTGATGTGAATGAATACAATAACAAGCAATCAAGGCTGGACGCAGATGATGCATGGTATGAAAATGTGTTTAAAAACGAATATCTAAAGCAATATAAAGATCTTGAAGATTGGAAAAAATAAAAGTAGTGAATTTGCAGCTTTTTTATTTTATAAAAAAGCATTTTAAACATTTCTTATAGCATCGAATACTTATGTAAATATGGGATACAGATTTAATTTTTGGAATGAGGGTATAAATGTGGATATAACACATATTATGGCGAGAATAGTGGTGAATGGGAAAAATCTTCCGTTTACTTCAGTTAGAACCTCTGCGTGGATTAATGGACCTGCAAATGATTTAATCGTTACGACTAAGCAAAGAGTGAGTGAGCTTTATCGGTTTATGTGGTCACGGGTGCCAGTTATGCTAACAATGTATTTTCTTCAGGGTGCTGACGTGATGAGATTTGCTAGGGTTGCTGGAGTTGATGAAAGTGTGACGGGAGAATATATATATCATTTTATTTGGTGATAAGACAAACTTTAAGTAGCCTAACAGCTGCTTTTTTATTTTGAACAGAAAAAACCTGTAGTGGCTCCTTTTCAAAATACTACTTTATATTTATTGATTTTCCGCTTAACATCCATAAAAACTAATAGTGTTGTAATAGCGCAAAGACCTTTAAACCAAAGGAATTCAGGAGAAAATAGTCCGCCAAAGAAAGCAACCAAGTGCACAAAACAAGTAATACCAAATAACCAAAGCATAAACTTTAAATTTTTTGATGAATATGTATAGTTTTTAAATCTTTACCATATATGTATCAACTCCGATTTTTATTATGTTCTGTAGTTTTTCTTGATGATATCTCGCATGTTTCAGACAAAGAAATGTAGGAGTTTTTTCTTTGTCTGATAGTTCTAAAAGATATATAATAATTTTCTGACTATTAAAATTTGGAGGGATACAAATGAAAAATGAAACGTTGCACAAGCAAGAAGATATTATTAAAATGCTTGATTCATTATTAAGACCGGCAGAACCATTTTGGAATGAATTTTATGCGAATAGAGAAAAAGATGTTCCGTTTTTTGCAAATATTCCAGATGAAAATCTAGTTTCATATATAGAAACAGGATGGATTTCCAGAGGGAAAGTGCTGGAACTTGGATGCGGTCCAGGAAGAAATGCTATTTATTTAGCGATTGAAGGATTTGGAGTAACAGCAGTGGATTTATCTATAGAGGGCATTAATTGGGCGAAAGATAGAGCAAATGAAAAAGGAATTGGAATTCAATTTATTTGTGATTCAATTTTTAATTTAGAGGCTCAAAAGGAATTTGATTTTGTATACGACTCTGGATGTTTGCATCACATTCCACCACATAGAAGAATAAATTATGTTGATTTAATTAAAAACTCATTGAAATCTGGTGGTTATTTCGGATTAACATGTTTTGCAGCAGGTGATTTAGATGAGCGAAATGGATCAGAAATAACGGATTGGGACGTATATAGAGGGTGGAGTTTACAAGGTGGACTTGCATATTCTGAAGAAAAATTAAGAGAGATATTTAAAGAATTTGAAGTGATTGAAATTAGAAAGATGAAGCAAATTGACCAACCAAATAATATGTTTGGAGAATCATTTCTTTGGACAGCATTATTTAAGAAGAAATAAACAGGGATTTAATTGACAAACTCATCTTTTTTATAGACAATACATTTATAAGAATGTACGTTCGGTTCTGGCTGGCCGATGTATGTTTTACATAAATACATAACAAGGAGCGGTCTCTATATGAATAAAACAAATCAAAAAATCACTACGTTTTTAATGTTCGAAGGTAAAGCTGAGGAAGCAATGAACTTTTACACGTCGCTATTCGATCAATCAGAAATTGTAAGTATCTCTCGTTACGATGAAAATGGACCTGGTAAAGAGGGTTCTGTTATTCATGCAACGTTTACGTTAAATGGTCAAGAATTCATGTGCATTGATAGTTATGTAAAGCATGGTTTTACATTTACACCATCTATGTCTCTTTATGTAACTTGTGAGACAGAAGAAGAAATTGAAACGGTCTTTCATAAACTAGCGCAGGATGGATCCGTATTAATGCCTTTAGGTTCTTATCCATTTAGTAAAAAATTTGGTTGGTTAAATGATAAGTATGGTGTGTCTTGGCAGTTAACGCTTGCGGAATAAATTGTAATTTATTTGTTTAATGGGTGTAGTTCAGAGATTGAAAATTTAAATAACTTATAAAAAGGTGTTCCAACCGTCAACAGGTTTGGAATGCCTTTTTATTTGTAATTGATTAATTTAAGTGGATTTATATTTTTTCTATTTAGAATATTTTATTTTTCTTACTACTTTTTATCTGTTAATATAAATATAGAAAAATATGTATTAATTATTGGTTAGGTTAATAAAAAAGAAAGCATACATAGTAAATGATCTTATACTTAAAATGTAACAAGATAGCTAGGGGGAATAGTTATAATGGATACAACTCAACAAAACAGTAATGCATGGGATAAAAAGGTTGAAGAAGGTTCTAGATATACGAAACCTGTAAGTAGCGAGGTTATTAAAAGAAGTAAATCAGGTGAATGGGAAATCACAGTCACCACAGAAAAATCAGTTCCTAGAGATTGGTTTCCAAAGTCATTAGAGGGATTAAAAATACTGTGCTTAGCATCAGGTGGAGGGCAACAAGCACCGGTTCTAGCTGCTGCTGGAGCAGATGTCACAGTTACGGATATATCAAAAAAGCAGTTGGAACAAGATAAAAAGGTAGCGGAACGGGATGGTTTAACTTTAAATACAGTGCAAGGAGATATGTCAGACCTTAGTGATTTTGAAGATGAATATTTTGATATTGTCGTAAATCCTGTTTCTAATTTGTTTATAAAAGATGTTCATCTAGTATGGAATGAGGTATCAAGGGTACTAAAGGATAGAGGTATTCTTATTTCAGGATTTACAAATCCGTTACTATGGATTTTTGATGACAATCAAGAGCAACAAGGTATTCTAGATGTTAAACATTCAATACCATCATCAACACTAGATTATTTACCAGAGGATGAAGTTCAAGAGTATGTGAACTCTAATCAAACAATAGAATATGCACATACTCTTGAAGACCAAATTCAAGGTCAAATTAAAGCTGGTTTAGTCATAACCGGTTTTTATGAGGATGATTTTGGTGGAACTAGAATATTAGATAAGTATATTAAAACTTTTATCGCTACAAAAGCTTTAAAGATAAAGATGGATTAAAAACTTTTGCCTGTTAAACTGGGGTTAGTTGAAGAATGGTCTTAAAAATAAGGGAAGTTTAATGTATGTCAAAAAGGATGGCACTTGCCATCCTTTTCCTTGTGTGTTTTGAGTATATAAACAAGTTTTATATCTCTTAGTTGAACTTGTTATTTTTTATAGTTACTCTTTTCTTATTAAGAATTTTGCTTGCCGAATCTTTCACCAAGTTTAGCTAACAATTCAGGCTGATCTCCTTGGCTCATTACAATTTCAATAAAAATAAGTCGATTCTTATTTAAAGTTATATTCGTTAAGACTTCTGCTAACTCTGTTTCATTTTCCACTCTAAATGTTAGGCTTTTTTCTTCTGATCCGAATACGTTTGCGAGTTTTGTGTAATCCCACATTTGTATGTCATTATACGGTTCGTTTTGGCCGTGAATTGCACGTTCAACAGTGTATCCATTGTTATTAATTAAAAATATAATCGGTTTTATATTTTGCCGAAGTATAGTCGATAACTCTTGAACAGTTAATTGGAAAGAACCATCACCAATTATTAAAATGTTACGCCGCGATAAATCAGCGAGCTGTATACCGAGTAGAGCGGGTAATGTATAACCAATCGATCCCCATAATGGTTGTGCTACATAGGCAGTGTTATTTGGTAAAGGGAGAGTAGCACTACCAAAGAATGGCGTTCCTTGCTCTGCAATTAAAACATCGTTTTCTTGTAAGAAATGGTATATTTGTTGCCAAAAACGTTTTTGTGTAACCATTTGTGCTTTTGGATTAAACTCTTCAGTAATCGATAGTGATTCTGAAATAAATGACTTAATTTCAAGTTTTTCCTCTCTGCGATGTTTAATTAAATCGCTTAACTGTTCTAAAACATCTTTCATTACAACGGGCCCATATGTTTTATCTATAATTTTCACAGTATAGGGATGGATTTCTATTACTTGCTCTTTCGTAAAACCTTGTGTAAAGCCGCCAGTAATAGTATCAGTTAATTTCACGCCAATGCTAATAATACAGTCAGATTCATCAATTCTTTTTCGTAAGTAGGGGGAACTAACATCACCAGTATAAATTCCTATAAATTGAGGGTGTTTTTCAGGGAATATTCCTTTCCCCATACTTAGCGTTGCGATAGGAAACCCTGTTTTTTCTACGAATTGATGCAAATATACTTCCGCATGAAAACGATTCACTTCAAAATCAGCTAAAATTACAGGATTTTTGGCACTGTTTATTTTTGAAGTTGCATGTAGCAGCATTTTATCCAGCGCTTCTTTATTACTTACAACTGGTTTATGTAAAATTGATTCCGTAGGTTTATTAATTGGTTTATTATACACATCAATGGGTAATTGAATATGAACAGGGCGTTTCTCACTCCAACATGCACGTAACACACGGTCAATTTCTTCAGCGGCATGCTCAGGTGTTAATTTTGATTGTGCTACCGTGATTTCTCTATACATATTGGAGAAATGATCGAAATTTCCATCACCTAACGTATGATGAACGAGTGCTCCATTTTCCATTACTGTTGTTGGGGGTGTCCCCGTGATTTTTATAACAGGTACGTTTTCTGCGTATGAGCCAGCAACACCGTTAATGGCGCTTAACTCTCCAACACCGAAAGTGGTAATAAGAGCGGCGATTCCTTTTATACGAGCATATCCATCAGCAGCATATGCCGCATTTAATTCATTACAATTACCAACCCACTTTAACTTTTCATGTGCTACTACATCATCTAAAAAAGCCAAATTATAATCACCAGGGACACCAAAAATATGTTCAATTCCTAATTCGTTTAGTCGGTCTAATAAATATGTACTAACAGTATATTGCGTTTTCAAGTGAATCATCTCCTACTTATGCAATGAATATTTCAACAGACTAAAGAAGTTCCAATGCGTTCATTAAAATATTGATTACTGGATTGTGGTATAATTTACATACAGGGGGAAAGTAGATGACACAACATAAAGAAGAACAGATGAATGAAGCATTAGCATTATTTTACTTTGCATATAAAACATTTACTGAAAAGCCAGATGAAATTATAAAAGAGTATGGCATACAACGAGTACATCACCGAATTTTATTTTTTATCGCACGATTTCCAGGGATAAGTGTAAATGAGTTATTATCACTGCTAGAAATAAGTAAACAAGCTCTTCACGGACCATTACGACAACTTGTGGAAAAGGGATTAATTGAGAGTAATGAAGCTACACATGACCGTCGTGTGAAACAGTTATCTTTAACAGAAATAGGTGTAGATTTAGAGAAAAAACTGAGCGATGTTCAAAGACAACAAATGAGTGCTATTTTTTCAAAATTTGGTGAATCGTGTGAAGAAAATTGGCATCAAGTTATGAATGAAATGGCAAATAGTCGATCAGGTTTTGATGCTTGGATATCAAAACGAGAAGTTATAATCGATCAAAAATAATAAGAAATATATCTGTTTTTATAGTTTGAAAAAGAACAAATTTTATCCATACATTTGGCAACTATGGATTGGTCATAGAGTGAATGGATAAAAAGATACATTACTAGATACTTTATACGTGTACGCAATGGAACAATAAAATTCACATTTCCGAGAGGGGAATTATTATGATAAAACTTGTACTTATTCGTCACGGACAAAGTTTATGGAATCTTGAAAACCGCTTTACTGGTTGGACAGATGTAGATTTATCAGAGAATGGACTAAGTGAAGCGAGAGAAGCAGGAGCAATATTAAAGAAAAACGGATATACTTTTGATGTTGCTTATACATCGGTATTAAAACGAGCAATCCGGACGTTATGGATTGTACTTCATGAGATGGATCTTGCCTGGGTTCCAGTACATAAATCTTGGAAGCTAAATGAAAGACATTACGGTGCATTGCAAGGGTTGAATAAAGATGAAACTGCGAAAAAATATGGTGAGGAGCAAGTTCATATTTGGAGAAGAAGTATTGATGTAAGACCACCTGCTCTTACTGAGGATGATCCTAGATATGAAATGAATGATCCAAAATATAAAGCACTTAAAAAAGGTGAGTTTCCATTGACTGAATGTTTAGTGGATACGGAGAAAAGAGTACTTGATTATTGGCATTCAGAAATTGCGCCTTCATTAAAAAGTGGTGAAAAGGTAATTATTTCATCGCACGGTAATACGATTCGTTCGCTAGTGAAATACTTAGATAACCTTTCAAGTGATGGTGTTGTTTCATTAAATATTCCAACGAGTATTCCGCTCGTCTATGAATTAGACGAAAATTTACGTCCGATTCGCCATTATTACTTAAGTATGGACGGAGAAGTACCTGAAGGGGAAATTCCGAAACATATTACTTTTTAACATGAACATTTGAAACGCATGCTTGTCTACATATACAATGTAGATTCAAGATAAAAGACGTGGCACCTTCTAATGTATATGCGATGTAGCTAAATTTAGAAGCTTGTCCACGTCTTTTGTCATAAAGAGGGCTGCTTGTGCATGTAATGATATCGTGAGTAGTTTTTGAATGGAGGGTGATGTCATTGTTGATCTCTAACATTCGAATCGGCTTATTTATTTTAGCAATCATTTTTCTAGTACTTGTTTTCTTTTATTGGAAAAACGAAGAGTTGTACGAGGAGAAGAAGCAACGTATTAGAAAGACTTGGTATGGGTTATTTATAATATCAGTCACCGTGTATTTCATGATAAAAGGAATTGATTTAACCCTCTGGAAAAATCTTTTAATGTTTACTGCAATGGTTATTTTTGTTGATATCGCATTTATTTTAACACCAAATATTTCAGAAATATGGGGAGCGAAATTTAGCGATATCGGTAAGACTGTCCAATCGATAAAACGATCATTAATTGCTTCTAAAGCAAGAGGAGAAATTTACACAACAATTATTCAAAATGTCAATCCAGCAGTATTTGGTACGATGGAATGGCATACGGAAGAGGAATATACAAAAAGTTTAAACGCATTTTTAGATTCATACGGGGAAAAGATTGGGGCAAAAATAGTTGTATTTGAAGTGGCAAAGGAATTAAATACAAACTTTCGTGGTATTCGCTCGCAATTTAGTATTATGGTTCCGTTTGAACACATCGAGCAATTGAATGAGCAGAAAGCAGTGCAAGTAGAGAATGTCGGAATTATACCAGCAAAAATAGTGAGTGATGTTTTTATTGTTATTGATGGGAAGAAAAATAATCTGCAAGATCGGGATTTTGAAAATGTATATAATTTAACAATACATCATAGTTATTTTAGTAAATAAGGACAGAGTTTTTTTCTGTCCTTTTCACTTATACATAAAGACAAAGTAAATTTAGACAAACTTGTATAAAATCGGACAATCATCCCTACACTAGCACGTAGAGGTGATTGTAGTGATAAAAGATTATGACAATGATTTTTTTAAAGAAGATAATGAAGATACAACAGATTTCTCGTTAATAAAAGGAGATACATTACAGCAAGTAGAAGAATTAGAAGAAGAATTAAAAAGAAAATGATACGTGTACACGCTGTCTGCATTTGCGATATAATATAAATAGAAGATTGTATCTTTTTGAAAAGGGGGAGAAGAGGTGGCTGAAGTAAATGTACAAAAGTCTTCATTTTTTAAAGAAAAAAAAGAAGAACCAAATACAGATTTCTCTCTTGTGAAAGGTGCATTGACTCAAAATGTAGATCGATTAGAAAAATTTATAGAGGCGACTCCATATAAGTATACAAAAGAGAATGCGTAAAAGCATTCTCTTTTGTATTACACTCTTTATGATTTGCTTATCTGCTATTTCTTTTTTGTTTAAAAATGATTTTATACATATAATACCCAAGGGCTGCAAAAATGAATCCAATAGCAGCACCAACTATTTGTTTCATAAACAATAAGTATAACGAAGCAATAATTAGGGTAAATAAGATTAAAATTAATACATACTCTGAAATAAATTCTAACCCTTTGTACACTAGTAGAATGATACCTGAAAGAATTGTGATGATAGGTAATATCCTATTTTCGAAAAAGCCTTCCTTTTTTTTGCTAGAATGCTGTTGTTTATTCAATATAAATATACTCCCGTCTTAAAGGATTAATCTTTTATTAGTTTTGCTATTTCATTTTCGAAAAAATTTTTGGTTAAATAGGTTATATCAAAGGAATCATTTATTATATTTCGAGTTAATAGCCATTGGGTGATTCAATAACAAAGAGTCCATTGTCAGAAATAACCTCATTCTTTTCTGTTGTATCTAGGCGCATAATAGTGTAAATAGACTGTGTTGTTTTTAAATCTATTATAAAATTTTCAGCATATAAGGAATTAAATCCATTCTCTATTAACATTGTTTTTCCTTCTTGAATAGACAAAGGGAAAAATTTTTAATATTTTGTACGATATGGTTTGGAAGAGTTCCTACAATGTTACTTCCTTTTTCCTCTCGCTGAAATACTAGCTGTAATAAATTTTTAGATTCAAAAAATAATTTATCGTCGGAAATTTCTTCGATTTTATGTGCAATACCATCTAAACTCTGATATGTAACGTTTGAAGTGTTATCAATATAAATGTTAGCAGTAATCGTTGTTTCGTTTATAAAATCGAATTTTTGAAGTAATAATGGAAGGTGCGGATTACATAAAGTGTTGAATAATTTCTCTATACTAGGTTGTAACTGTATTTTTTTATTAATCTCTTTGTATGAAAAATTATTTTAACCAAGAGTATATTAGATGAAAATCCCATTAAAATCTACTTTTTTATAATATCAAATATTATTATTAAATAGTAGATTAATATTGGAAATTTTATGATAATTAACAAAAATAAAAAAGAGAGAATGCCAGCTAGGAGTTAAAGGCACATCAGATTTCTCGTTAATAAAAGGAGATACTTTGCAGCAAGTAGAAGAGTTAGAAGAAGAATTAAAAAGAAAATGATACGTGTACACGCTGTCTACATTTGCGATATAATATAAATAGAAGATTGTATCTTTTTGAAGAGGGGGAGAAGAGATGGCTGAAGTAAACGTACAAAAGTCTTCATTTTTTAAAGAAAAAAAAGAAGAACCAAATACAGATTTCTCTCTTGTGAAAGGTGCATTAACGGAAAATATAAATCGTTTAGAGAAATTAATGAATAATGGTAATTCAAAATATATGAGAGCAAAAAAAACGAAAGAAAATGCATAGTGCATTTTCTTTCGTTTTTTTATACGATTAAATATTTAAAGGGTGGATTTTAAAGGATGAAATAGAAAGGGAAAGTAACGAATCATGGTATAATGATAGCAGACTTACATATTATTTTGTCATTTTGAGAGGAGCTTAAAAATGTATTCTACTTTAGAACAATTAACAAAGCACCCTGTATTTTATCATTTTGCAGAAATTTCAAAGATTCCTAGAGGATCTGGTAATGAAAAGGAAATTAGTGATTATTTAGTTGGTTTTGCAAAAGAGCGTAACTTAGAAGTGATTCAAGATGAAGCAATGAATGTCATTATTAAAAAAGACGCAACTACTGGCTATGAAAATGTACCAGCTATTATCATTCAAGGCCATATGGATATGGTATGTGAAAAAAATCAAGCAACCGTACATGATTTTGAAAAAGATCCAATTGAATTACGAATCATTGGGGACATGTTATATGCAAATCAAACGACTTTAGGTGCTGATAATGGTATTGCAGTTGCGTATGCAATGGCTTTATTAGATGCATCAGACATTTCGCATCCAGCACTTGAAGTAGTTATTACTACTGAAGAAGAAACAACAATGGGCGGGGCTTTCGCTGTTGCTGCAAATCACTTTGAAGGAAAGATTTTTATAAATATTGATTCTGAAGAAGATCATAAATTACTTGTAAGTAGCGCAGGTGGTGCGAAAGCTGTAGAAACAATTCCAGTAATATGGGATGAAGTGCCAGCGAATACGGATGCATACCGTCTATATGTTGGTGGTTTAAAAGGCGGACATTCTGGTATGGAAATTGATAAACAACGCGGTAATGCGAACAAAGTATTAGGACGAGTATTACGAGATTTATCAGCAAATATCCAATTTGATATAAATGAAGTTCACGGCGGATTAAAAACAAATGCAATTCCGCGTGAAAGTGTAGCTACAATTGTATTAGCTACAGAAGATGTAGAGAAAGTAGAAGAAAAACTAGAATCATGGACAAGAGTATTACAAGAAGAAATGCGTGCTGTTGATCCAGATGTTCATGTAACTCTTACAAAATTGGATGAGAAAGTAGAAAAAGTATTTGCTAAAGAGACGCAAAAGCAACTTATTTCATCATTATTCTT
Organism: Bolla brennus; assembly: GCA_018250355.1. Classification (NCBI taxonomy): domain Eukaryota; kingdom Metazoa; phylum Arthropoda; class Insecta; order Lepidoptera; family Hesperiidae; genus Bolla; species Bolla brennus. Next base: position 15,671 of record DWRB01000018.1, on the reverse strand, counting down.
AATTCCAAATGGCATTCAAAGTATGAGCATGGATATTAAAGGCCTAGTAGAAAGTTCAACAAATTTAGGCGTTATTGAAACGTTGCAAGATGAAATTAAATTACGTAACGAAGTGAGAAGTTCTGTCAGTAGTTTAAAACAACATGTTGCAAATGAAATTAAATGTATTGCCGAATTAGTTGGTGCAACATTTGAAATAGAGTCGGAGTATCCAGAATGGCCATACAATCCGAATTCGCAAATTCGTAATTTGTTTGAAAAAGTGCATCAAGAAAAATACAACAAAGATGCTGAAATCTTCGCTGTACATGCGGGTATTGAATGTAGTGCATTCGTTCAAAAGATGCCTGACTTAGATGCAATTTCATTCGGTCCAGATATATTCAATGTTCACACTCCAGATGAACATATTAGTATTTCTTCTGTTGTGAATAACTGGGGCTTCTTCGTTGATGTAATGAAGGGTACGAAAGAATTAGCTAAATAATATGAATGAAATGAAAAGTAGCCTATAAAACTTTATAGGCTACTTTTTTGTATATAGTTTTATTAGAAATTCATTTTTACGATATCATTTAATTTTTGCTTTTATTTCTAGAGGAGATTATACCAAAGACTGCTCCGGATATTGCACCGATTAAAGTCATAAAAATTGTACTCCATGCTGCAAATGACATTATTACACCTCCAAATAATAAATTATTGTTTCTTAGCCTTTTGAATAGAAATGATAATTGCAACAACTATTAAGAAAATAAGAGGAGACCAAGAATAGAAAGACATTTAATATTCTCCTTTCAATATTATTTTTAAATATTTTTATAAATAAATTATCGCATTTTTAAAGAGTGAACATATAAAATATGCAATATTGCATATTGAATTGTGGTACTAAAAGAGGTAGAAACAATTGTTGAATAAAAATTATAATTTATAAAGAAAGTAAGGATTTTTTAAATCTTAAAAAGGGCGAAAAATCAAAAATCTTCTCTATCTTATATAAGATAGAGAAGATTTTAAAATAGTTTTTGTTTGCTGGTGAGATAAATATATATTATTTTGAAATTTTAAAGCTGCCCCCATAATAATAATTTTCTCCAAGTTTCATAACAGCTACATATGTTCCTGGAGTATAAACCTTAGTAATAGGTGTTACAAATCTACCATAATTATGTTTTAAACCTGAGTCATAAATAGTTTTATATCTATGCAAGTTTATTTTGTCATTTTCATTTCCACTCAATTGATATATTTTTACAATACCAGTATCTTTACCACCAGTATATATAGTAACATCGAATGTATCTCCATGCTTTAAGTCACCAACTGCTAACTCTTCTAAAAAATCTGCATTATGATGTAATAAAAAATAGTTTTGCCAACGCCAATTATCTAAAAATAGTGATTCTTTTTGTGTAAGTTGTGATTCAGCAGACACGGGTGGGAGTGTACCAATTGTATTCGAAAATAAAAATCCTCCAACAGTTAATGCACCAATAATTGTTGATTGCTTTAAAAGTTTCATGTTCTAAACCTCCTATTTACTTAAAGACTCAGAAATCGCTTTTGTGAAAAACTAGCTGTGAAATCTAATGGATGATAATATATTCTATAATCATATTAACATTTATTGATTTATCAGACAAATCAATAAATAATAAAACGATATCGAGGGAGTTAAGGCTAATATAAGAAAAAAGTTAGCTGTATAGCTAAGAAATCTGGATTATATATAATTGGGATTTGTTATTTGAAAACTCGATTGTTTTAATGTTGAAATTTCAATTCATACTTTAAGTTTCAGAACATAATTTTACAATTTGACTTATGTAATTTATCACGTTATGATTTTTTTATTATAAAAGAAAGGCTTGAATATAATGATTCGTCGTTTGAGAAAGCTAAAAAATGTAGCAGTTGTATTAAGCTTCTAAGTGAATTACAAAGATCTATAATACTTAGAAGCGAGGAATAAAGTTATGAAATATCCATTATATAATCATTGGTCAGAAACGAAGTATTTAAAAGATATAGTAACAAACCCACTCATTGAGGTAGGAGAGTACTCCTATTATTCAGGTTACTATGGTCATCAAAATTTTGAAGATGGCTGTGTAAGGTATTTGTGGGGGGATGCTAAGTCCCGAGCACTTTTCAATCCAATTGAACAGATGGGATGGCATCTTGATAAACTCATTATTGGGAATTATGTTTGTATTGCCAGTGGGGTAGTCATTTTAATGGGTGGTAATCATAATCATCACTCAGAATGGATTACAGTATATCCATTCGCTGAGCAAATTGAACATTCATATGAACCGAAGGGTGATACAGTCATTAAAAGTGATGCTTGGATTGGAATGAATGCTATTATAATGCCTGGTGTTACAATCGGTGAAGGTGCAATCGTTGCAGCAGGATCTGTCGTAAGTAAAGATGTTCCGCCGTATACAATAGTTGGTGGAAATCCTGCTAAGGAAATAAAGAAACGATTCACTGATACAGAAATCAATATGCTAATGGAAATGCGTTGGTTTGATTGGGATAGAGAATTGATTGAGAAGGCAATTCCTCTGTTATCTAGTCCATCCATTGAACCATTATTTGCTTTTTATAAAAATGAAGTGAAAAATAAATAAATCAGTTAGAAAAACTACATCCTAAATAGGGTGTAGTTTTTTATTATTTGTACTAGAAATAATCTCCCCGTTATGGTCTAGTTTTTATAAAATATCTTAAGAAAAATTAAGAAATATAACCAGTGGTTCTTAATGTGTTTTATTTATAATTCAAATGATTGAACAAAAGCGAAAAGGGATTTTTTTATGCGATTCATTTTGTTTTCTTAACAAAATATCTAGTGCTTTCTTATCTAAATAGGAACAAATTTATTACTTAGATTGTCTATTACGTGTATTCCTAAAAATGGATGTCCAAATTGAATACAATTTATCCTGTTTGATATCTATTTTTATGTATTGCAAAAATATGAAAGGACTTATTATTTTTAAAAATAAAAAGATATATATTGGTGGGGTACAAGTTTAATACTTTTACAGCAGAAGCATTGCAAGTGGAAACGAAAAAGAAACAACTCAAACAGTAGATTATCAATCATAGAAACGTAGGAGGATATATATGATAAAACCAGTCGTAGACGTAAAAAACATTCGAAAAGTGTACGGTAAAAAAGGTGAGAATGAATCACACGCATTAAAAGGTGTTTCATTTTCGATTCAAGAGGGGGAGTTTGTAGGAATTATGGGGCCATCTGGTTCTGGCAAAACAACATTATTAAATGTAATTTCGACTCTTGATAAAGCGACAGATGGCGTTATTGAAATTGCAGAAACGGATATTACGAAAATGAAGCAAGGTGAGCTTTCTGATTTCCGTTCGCAAAAATTAGGATTCATTTTCCAAGACTTTAACTTATTAGAGAATTTATCTATTTACGAAAACATTGCACTTCCATTATCTCTTCAAGGTGTCCCATCACGCAAAATTGGGCCGAAAGTAGAGAAAGTAGCTGATATGTTAGGAATCTCAGCAATACTTCAAAAGTATCCGTCTGAAGTATCTGGTGGACAAAAGCAACGTTCCGCAGCAGCGCGTGCTTTAGTGCATGAGCCTGCAATTATTTTAGGGGACGAGCCAACAGGAGCTCTTGATTCTAAAAATGCAACAAGTTTACTTAATGCGATGACAAACTTAAATAAAGAACAAGGCGTATCGATTATGATGGTTACGCATGATCCATACAGTGCAAGTTACTGTCAGCGCATTTTATTCATTCAAGATGGTGAGTTATATAAAGAAATTCATCGTGGTGGTAAACGTGAAGAGTTTTATAAAGAAATTTTAGACGTGCTTGCAGATTTAGGCGCACAAAAAGCGTAAGAAAGGAGGTTTGGACATGTTATTTAAACTTTCCATGTCAGGGTTAAAAAGTAAGTTGCAAGATTATATTGTATTACTTATTGGTCTTATTGTATCTATTTCAACTTTCTATATGTTTCAAACGCTATCACTAAATAAAGCGTTCATTGAATCTAACGCAAACGTTGGTCCTATTGTATTAATATTCCAAATAGGTTCCTCTTTATTAGCGATTGTAACATTTTTTTACATTATGTATGCAAACTCTTTCTTATTATCTCTTCGCCAAAAAGAGTTTGGTATGTATATGATGTTAGGAGCAAAAAAGTATAAAGTTACATTACTAATGTTCCTTGAAACAATTATATTAGGTGCGGCGTCACTTGTGATTGGGATTACAATTGGTGTAGCACTTGCAGAAGGTATCGGGCAGTTATTAATGAAACAATTGGAGTTAACTGGAGAAGCTTACCAAGCTTTCTACATTCCGTCTATGGTCGTTACTTGCATCTTCTTCTTTGCATTATTTGTACTATCAGCAAGTATGAATAGTATTAAATTGTCACGTATTTCTGTATTACAGCTTGTACATGCAGATGAACAAACAGAGCGTGTCGCGGTAAAAGGAAAAATGACAATTGTAGTTGCCTTACTTGGTCTGATTTTGTTAAGTATTGGTTATACTTCACTGCTTTATATACCACAGGCAAAAAATCTAGGAACCGTTCCTACATTAATGGCCATTGGATTAATCTCAGCAACTGTTAGTACTTACATGTTGTTTGGATCACTTCTCCCAGTTATGCTAAAAAAAATAAAAAGTAATAAAAAGCGTAGTCAAAAAGGACTTAATGCTTTTACCTTTGCTCAATTAAACTTCCGCATTAATGGCCTAACAAATGTGCTTGCAACGGTAGCAATCTTAGTAGCTCTTGGAGCAGGTGGAATTGCGTGTGGTATGGCATTTAAAAACGACGTTTTAAAGCAGACTGATAAAGGAACAATTTACGATTCGGTAGTTCATAATCCAACAGTAGAAGAAAAGAACATTTTGAGTGGTATCTCATTTCAAGATAAGCTTGAATATCGCTACAAAGTAGATGATAAGTATGTTTATTATATAAAAGAAGAGCTAGAGAATAATCGTCCTTTAGTAAAAGATAGAAAAAATGAGAAGATAATAAAAGTTTCAGAGGATATTCCCATGGATGCATTTGCGTTGTCAAGACAATGGGTTAAAAATGATGGGAAACCAAAACAATGGAGCGACGCTTTCGAAACAATTCAGCCCAAGTATATATATACTGATCATAAAATGAAAATTGTAGATCAAAACATATACGATAGTATGAAAGTTAAAGAAAATATTGTTTTTATTGGGAAAACAGATGTTTTTGGAGCATACTTAAAAGAATGGAAAAAAATTGATGAATTGCAGGTAGTTAAATATAAAAATGTGAAAGTGGAAGAACTGGATAGTAAGTATCAAACATATAAGGCGAATCAAAGTTTTTCCAGCGGACTAATGTTTATGGGGTTCTTCGTTGGAATTGCGTTTTTAGCAATGATGGCCAGTTGCTTAATGTTTAAAATTCTATCTGGTGCATCTAAAGATAGTATACGTTATCAAATGCTTCGTAAAATTGGTGTCCGCCGGGAATTATTAACACAATCGATTTATAAGGAGTTATTCTTCATATTTCTAGTCCCAGCAATTATCGGTATTGCTCACATATTAGTTGGTATGAACATGTTTGGGCCTCTATTAATTGATCCGTATTTTCGAATTTGGTTACCAATTGTTATTTTCATAGTCATTTACTCGATTTACTACTGGATTACAGTTCAATTATATAAAAGAATTGTGCTTCCGAAAGAAGGTTAATGTAATAATGTTATGTATACTAACTATCAACATAATTCGCCCTCGTTATGATCTAATGAAAAAATACGATGTAAGCAAAATAGAAAGTGAATTTGAGATACAAATATGCAGCAATGAGCGGCAGAAAGCGTAAGGAAGAAGTAAATACAAGTAGGGGGGCATTTCATCCATAACTTACAAGAAGATATGTATAAGCAATTAAAAGAGAAAAATACTATTCTTCCTATATCGTAATTATAAAGAGGCCAAATAGCATCGTTCCTACATTGAGTACTACTTTAACCTCATTTGTAGGAATGCTTGTACTATCGCCGTACAGTAAAATTGAATAATCATCCAATAATTATTAACTATAATCGGAATTTTAATAAGGTGGAACAATTATCAAAAAAATATCTTGTATTCATTATATTTATAATAGCTATTATATAAAATTGGGTTTGCACAAAAAGAGTGTTAATAAACATAAAACTTGTAAACCTTATTCATCATAAGGATTATCGTTTTAGAAAAGGAGTGTATGTTGAAAAAAATTTTAAAGGTAATTTTAATCTTATTAGTAATATTTATAGGAATTATGTTGGGAAGCATAATTTTAAATAAAACATATCATACTGAATTTAAGTCTTTAGACAACACAGATCAAAACATGTTAAAAGAATTATCTACTATTTATAAGAGCTTCGAAGAATCGAGTGATAAACTTTGGAATGAAGATTATCGCTTCGAAAAAATGCCATTGGTTCTAATACGTAGTAATAAAGAAGGGGGATTCTTTAGACAAGAAGCTTATGCAGTTAATGTAAAGGGATTAGAAAATAGTATTTTTGCAAAAGAAATAAAAGTCTCAAATTCTCTGCATCTACCTAAAGTCTATCGCTTAACTCCTTTTGATTTTAGAACTATTTCTACCTGGATTCCTTGGAACTTTGGGACAATAAATATGAACGATATGGATGTATATTATTTGAAATATCATCCTAAAATGTTTAGTAATCCAGACTTATATTTTGATTTTTCATCTTTCTTATTACATGAAGGTTTTCATGCTTATAAACAAAAAGATTGGACATATGATGCAAATGGTGGAGAGTTTATTCACGAATATCCGATTAATAAAGAAAATTACGCGCTAATGGGATTAGAATTTAAGCTATTAGATAAAGCGATGATTGATACGAACCCAGAAAGTATTAATAAGGTATTATATGATTGGACAATTGTACGTAACTATCGCTTGAAAAAATGGCCTCAATTAATTGGAGAAACAAAAACGGAAGCGATAGAAGGTTCAGCACGATACTTAGAGTATCGATATAGTAAGTTAACTGGTGGAAATCTTATGGTACTTGCAAAGAAACAAAGGCCATATCATGTTACTTTTATGGAGGCATTCAATTTTATTGCTAATGGACAGGCAGAATCTCCAAGGTTTTTAGAGCGGACTATGAAATATGAGACTGGTTCAGCGCTTGAATTAAGCATGGATAAAGCAAATATACCATGGAAAGAAGCTATTGAAGATAGTGCAACTAAACAAGGAAAGACACCATATGAAGTTTTAAATACGTACTTTAATATAAATAATACGCCCACAATTGAAAATAAAATTAAAGAAATTAAAGAGAACAATGACTATGAAACACTTTTAGAACAAGGAGAAAAACTAGTGAAAATAAGTAGCAAGTAAAACATAAGGTTTGAAAAAGAATTTCCTGTAAGATCGTATTGAAGAGGATTCTTTTTCTTTTTATAAGTTATATACAATAATGGTGTAATAAAAAAATTAGTTAAAATAAGGAGTCACAAAGCAATTGTTTTTAATACTGATTATGTTATTTTTGTTCTTTCAATTATAGGTTTACAAAAAGGCGTATAAAAATGTACCTCTTGCTTATGCCTTTAGTTGTTCAATACGAGAAAATTGTGGAGGAATCATATGGAGTCAAAAATTCTTATTGTTGACGATGATAAAGAGATTAGAAATCTTATCTCTGTATATTTGGAAAATGAAGGTCTGAAAACTCAAAAGGCAGAAGATGCTATTGAAGCGTTAGAACTGTTAGAAGAAAAGCGATTCGATCTTATTATTTTGGATGTCATGATGCCAAATATGGATGGCATTGAAGCGTGTATGAAGATTAGGGAAGAAAGAAATATGCCTATTATCATGCTTTCTGCAAAATCAGAGGATATAGACAAAATTCAGGGTTTAGCCTCTGGTGCCGATGATTATTTATCAAAACCGTTTAATCCGTTGGAGTTAATTGCTAGAGTAAAATCTCAATTACGAAGGTTTAAAAAATATAATACAAATGCAGATAATGATAAAAGTATACTAGAAATTGGTGATTTGACTGTAAATACAGATACACGTCAAGTATGGATAAGAGGCACGGAAGTAAGGCTAACTCCAAAAGAGTTTGATATACTCGAACTACTTGCTCGTAACAAAGGGATTGTTCTGAGTGTTGCAAAAATATATGAAGCAGTTTGGAAAGATATTTTTTACAAATCGGATAATACTGTCATGGTGCATATTACAAAAATAAGAGACAAAATTGAAGAGGATTCTAAACATCCCATTTATATTAAAACTGTTTGGGGAATTGGATATAAAATATGAAGAGTGTTAGTTTTAGAAATAAAATAATTACAAAACTTCTTGTTGCTGTTGCAGTTAGTTTTTTTGTTTCGTTTGGTTTAACAATTCTCACTTTTATATATATCATAATACCATTAACACTAAATCACTATCTTGATGATCTTAGTGCATTTGAAAATAATATACTTACATTTCTTATATTCGCGTTAGCGATCTTTACTTTTATAATCATTTTTTTAATATTGGTTCGAAAGAAAATAGTATATTTGAAGCTCATTTCTGATAATGTGAATGATATTGCCAATGGAAAACTGGGTTTGACAATTGAGATCGAGGGAAAAGACGAATTGACTCAACTTGCTCAAAATATTAATTACATGTCCAAGGAATTGGAGAATACATTTGAACAGGAAAGACGATTGGAACGTACAAAAAATGAACTCATAACAAACGTATCTCATGACTTACGCACACCATTGACATCTATTATCGGCTATGTAGATTTATTAAAAAGAGGAAAATACGACAGTAAAGAACAATTACAGGAGTATCTCGAAACCACTTATTTAAAATCACAGAGATTGAGATATCTAATTGATGAACTATTTGAGTACACCCGTTTATCAGACAACGATGCCAAGTTAAATCTTAATGAAGTTGATTTATCGGGTTTATTGGAGCAAATAGTTGGGGAATACACTCCTATATTTGAAAAGGAAAGTTTAATTGTTCAAAAATCAATAACGGAAGAATCTATACCTATTTTCATGGATGTAGAAAAAATGGTACGTGTTTATGAAAATTTGTTTATGAATGCGATAAATTACAGCGTGAAGCCATCTGAATTATCAATATGTCTTGAAGTAATTGATAATAAGGCAATTTTGAAAATATCAAATAAAGCTGAGAAACCACCTGTTAGCGATCCAAATAAATTATTTGAGAGATTTTTCAGGGGTGATAAGGCAAGAAAAGATAATCAAGGAAATGGACTGGGACTCGCTATCTCAAAAAGAACTGTTGAACTTCATAATGGTAATATACATGCAGAATATAAAGAAGGTTGGATATCTTTTATTGTTGAACATCCGATCATATAGAATGGCTTATGGAATGAAAGGTTCCATAAGCTTTTTTTAAACTTAAGAAACTTTTTAAGTTAATAATTCAAATAGGTCATTCATAGTAGACATGATACTGACAAGTTAATTTTTTATTTTTATAAAGTAATTAATAGAATGAGGGGGGAAGTTCAGTGATATGAATAATGGAAGAGACGATAGTAAATTTAGCAACCAGTGTGCCTCGAAATTTAATCGGGACACACTGGTTTTATTTTATATAAATGTGGAACAAATGTATTACTTATATTGTCTATTAAGTGTAATCCTAAAAAATATGAAAGTACGAATCATTTTGAAAAATACAAAGGTATTAAAAAGAGGGATATGTGTGGAAATACTAAGTGTCAGTGTGCCTAAAAGGATCGGATGAGATGTTTTATATGAAAGTCGTCCTAATGTCTTATATGTATATAGAATTTGATATCGCTGTCTATTTTTTGAAGGATTATGTTAGAATAACGCTTTTTTTGAGTACAAAGATATTGGAGGTAACAGAAGTGAAAGGTATGTTGTGTAAGAGATTTATTGCAATAGTAACAGTGCTTACACTATTTTGTAGCATAGTTGTTACATCTGGAATAGCAACAGCGGAAACAGTTTCTGCTATAGATGTAGAAGCAGGATCAGCAATTTTAGTAGAAGCAAATTCCGGGAAAATTTTATATGAAAAAAATGCAGATGAATCATTAGCAATTGCTAGTATGACAAAAATGATGAGTGAATATTTAGTCCATGAAGCGGTGGATAAAGGAAAACTTAAATGGGATCAAAAAGTTAAAATATCTGAATATGCATATAAGATTTCGCAAGATCGCTCATTATCAAACGTTCCATTAGAAAATGGTGGCTCTTATACAGTAAAAGAGTTATATGAGGCAATGGCAATTTACTCTGCGAACGGTGCGACAATTGCTTTAGTTGAAGAAATTGCTGGAAAAGAAGCCGATTTCGTGAAAATGATGAATGATAAGTCAAAAGAGTTTGGAATGAAAAGTTATAAATTTGTAAACTCTACAGGCTTAACAAACTATGATTTAAAAGGACATCACCCAGAAGGGACAACTCCAGACGAGAAAAATAAAATGTCCGCAAGAGATTGTGCGATTTTAGCACAACGTCTTATTCAAGATTTTCCGAAAATGTTAGATACTGCAAAAATCCCTAAAAAAACATTCCAACAGGGTGGTAAGTATCCAATTGATATGCCGAACTTTAACTGGATGTTAAAAGGTTTAATTAAGCAATACGAAGGTGTAGATGGGTTAAAAACAGGAACTACCCCAGAAGCTGGTGATTGTTTCACTGGTACAGTAGAAAGAAACGGTATGCGTCTAATATCTGTAGTGATAAAAGCAAACTCTCATGCAGCACGTTTTGATGAAACGAAGAAATTATATGATTACGGATTTGCAAATTTCGAAGTGAAGAAGGCCTATGGAAAAGACTCAGTAGTAAAAGGGCATGAAACAGTGCGAGTAGCAAATGCGAAAGACAAAGATGTAGTTGTTCAAACGAAGCAAGCTGTTTCACTTCCGATACGAAAGAACAACAAAGACGTATATAAAAAAGAATTTAAAGTATTGAATGAAGAACAAGAAGCACCTATTAAAAAAGGTGTAACAATTAGTAAAATGATTATCTCGCCTAAAGATAGTACAGATCCTGGGTTCTTATCAGGTAAATCATTACAAGTAGACCTTGTAACAAAATCTGATATAGAACAAGCAAATTGGTTTACACGTTTTATGCGTAACATCGGATCTTTTTTTAGCGGTATGTGGGATAGTGCGGTTGATATAGTAAAAAGCTAAGTTTATAGGATGAAACTAAATATTAATCTAAAAAAAAGAGTTTCGGAATTTTTCTTATTGTAATTAAGTTAAGATAAATTTATATCTATAAAAACAAAAAACGCTATTCTTTTTGTAGAAATATACAGAAAGGATGGCGTTTATTATGTATTTTTTGATTCAAAGCATTCTAGTACAAAGTTAGTTTAATAAAGTTACATGAAGAAAAAACATTCATTTTTTCATCAAATGACAATAAAAAATGAATATCCGGTACTTATTTCTGTAATTAGATTTTATAAAAATTTAATAAAATCTTTTCTTTGTATTAAATATTTTGTTTTAAATTATTTATATAAGGAAATGGAGACCAGAAAACAGATGCATAGATTGACTTTGAACTGTTTATATCTGGGATCTAGATAGACATTATGTACAATTCTCCCACTACACTAGTATAGTGGCCTTTATGAACAGCAAAATCTACAATTTACAAGGAGAACATTTTATGAGTAAGAGAATAAAAGAATTAGATTCTATACGAGGGTTAGCGGCACTTACTGTGGTATTTGGACATTTTTGTTTAATGCTACCATCGTTGCCTAATTCTATTAAATTTTCCCCGCTTAGGTTTTTATGGGCGGGTGGGGAAGCTGTTATCGTTTTTTATGTACTAAGTGGTTTTGTGTTATCTATGGCACTTTATCATTCAAAAACAAATTATTGGGGATATTTAATTAAGAGATTTGTAAGAATCTATATTCCTTATTATTTTTGGATAATCGTTACCTTTGTTTTATTTATTTTATTTTCGTCGTATGAAGTGGTAGGACTACGGGATTGGTTCTATGATAGGTGGCAAGGGTCTATAACAAAATTAGATATTCTAAACCACTTTGTGCTTGTTAATAATTTTTTTACGGAAAATTATAATCCAGTTATTTGGTCATTAGCTCAAGAAATGCGTATATCTATTGTGTTTCCTTTATTATTCCTTCTTTTTTATAAACTGAATTGGAAGAAAACGATACTATTTGCTTTGAGCTTTTCTTTCATTAGTGTTTTTCTTAATATGTTGCATATTGGGAAAGCTGAAGGATTTTATAATGGTTATGCTGATACACTGCATTTTACATCTATGTTTATGGTTGGAATGTTACTTTTTAAGTATCAGGAAAAACTTATCTACTCATATAGGAATATGAAAAAATTTAAAAAAGGATTTCTTATTGCATTAGGGATTATTTTATATTTATATTCCATTTTAATTTATGGTATTTCCCGTAATGATACTACTTTCTTATTAAAAGATTGGGGTGTCGTAATGGGGGTTAGTATATTTATTATAATGGCTATGAGTAACCTAAAAGTAAAAGCATTTTTAAATAAGAGTGTGTTTGTATATTTAGGAGAAATTTCATACAGTATCTATTTGTGTCATTTTCCAATCATGATGGTACTATTTAAACTTTTGTATACAAAGATACCTATCTTTTTCCTTCTTACTTTGTGCATTGCAATGACACTACTTTTTTCTATAATTTCGTATCATTTAATCGAAAAGAAATGTATAAACTGGGCAAAACAAAAAACAACAAATTTTTTGAAAAAAGTATGATTCCTAGAAAGACTATATTTCTTTAGTAAATATACGAATATGACCGATTCTTAAGTATACTTAGGAATCGGTCAATTTTGGATTCTAAATGTAAATATAATAAAGTGGAATATAATTGAAATCGAAAACCACTTAGAAATAACAATTACGGTGTGAGCTATTGTATAGTATAGATATGGTTAATAATAAAGGGGGACTACATATGTGGAAGCGATTTGTATCGATTGGTGATAGTTTTACAGAGGGCATAGGGGATGAAGTTGAGGAAATAGCATTAAAAAGCTGGGTAGATCATTTTGTTCAACTTTGTGTAAACGATATAGAATATGCTAATTTTGCAAAGCGTGGGTTAGTAACGAAAGAAATTCGCACACAGCAATTGGAAAAGGCATTAACGTTTAATCCAGATTTGGTTAGTATAATTGCAGGTGCAAACGATGTTTTAAAAGGACGTTGGGATCATCAAGAATATAAGAACAATATGGAATTTATGATAGATACATTAAGTAAAACAGATGCTGATATTATTATAGCAAGCCTTCCAGATTTTACAGTTCGGCTTCCTTTTTCTTCTGAAAAAAAACAAGTGTTAAAAGAACAATTATTAGAGGCAAATGAAATTATACTTTCGTTGAGTAGAGAGTATAAGCTTCATCATGTTGATTTTTGGAATCATCATTTAGTAAATGATAATACGCTTTGGTCTACGGATTTGATTCATCCAAACTCAAAAGGATATGTAAAAGTTGCTGAATTGATTTTTAGTAGTTTGCCTGTACATGACTCGTCTAAATAAGCTTTAGAATGAACGAATCGAATCCCCTGTCGCATACAGCGCAGGGGTTTTGATTCGAAATAGAAGGATATAAGCTCTTATAAATTATTCTTTCTGTTTATACTTAGTTATTTTCTGTTGTAGGCCCCTTAGTATAAGGGGGCTTTTTTGTTTCAAATATTTACAAAAAAGGTAGGAGCGGAGAACTCAAACTAAAAGGTATTTTAAATGAAATTGTTAAAACAGCACTAATAATAACGCCGATTGCTAAATAGATCCGCTTTTTTTGTTTGTAAGAATTTTAAAATCTTCCCCTTTGAATGCAACTGAACCATAAATTAATTTCTTTTGTAAATGTGGAACAATCTCATTACTTACACTGTCTATTAAGCGTTACAACATTTTTTATTTAATATACCAAGAAAGGAATAAATATTTTTAACAAAGGGAGAAGATTGAATTGAAAAAATTATGGATGCTGCTTTTCTTTTGTTTTGCAGTTATATTGGTAGGATGTAATAAAAACGAATCGCCAAAACAAGTATTTGAAGAATATATCAATTTATGGAATGATAAAAAATTTTCCAATATGTATGATCATTTATCAGAACATGCAAAAAAAACGATTTCTAAAAAGGAATTCATAGAGAAATATCAAAGAATTTATGAAGGTATTGGCGTTAAGAATTTAAAAGTTAAAACGAAAGGAGAGAATGCTAAAGATAAAGAGCTTTTTCTTTTTGAGGTTAAGATGGATACGGATGGAGGAACAGCTTCATTTATCCATGAAGCAAAACTTGTAAAAGAAAAAGAATCTTGGAAAATAGATTGGACACCAGATTTCATTTTTCCAGGTATGAAAAAAGATTACAAAGTACGTATGCAAATAGAACAAGGAAAACGGGGAGAAATATATGATCGAAATGGGAAAGGTCTTGCAACGAATGGTAAAGCGACTGAGGTTGGAATTATTCCAGAGAAACTAGGCGAAATGGCGGCTCAAACAAAAGAAATAGTAGCACAATTACTTGATATGTCTATAGAAGAGGTCAATCAGAAGCTTACAGCGAAATGGATAAAACCAGACTCCTTTGTACCAATTGGTATTTTAAAAGAAGGAACTAGACAGAATGATTATATTGAATTAGAAGGAGTTTCATCTCGCCCAGTAAATATTCGGACGTATTCATTAGGAGAAGCGGCGGCACACTTAACTGGTTATATAGGAAAGGTGAATGCAGAGGAGTTAAAATCGCTTCAAAAAAAAGGTTATCAAGCTGATGATTTACTAGGTAAGACAGGTTTAGAGAAAGTATTAGAGAATAAATTGCGTGGCGAAAAAGGTGGACGCGTATTTATAGAAGATGAGAGTGGGAAAGAGATTAAAAACGTAGCAAAAAAAGAAGCGAAAGCAGGGGAAAATGTTACGTTAACAATTGATGCTGCAATTCAAGAAAAAATCTTTAATGAGATGAAAAATGAAGCAGGATCTAGTGCAGCGGTCAATCCTAAAACGGGTGAAACTATTGCACTTGTAAGTAGCCCTGCTTATAATCCAAATACAATAGTTAGAGGAGCATCAAAAGCCCAACGAGAAGCATGGAATAACGACTCGAAACTACCAATGATGAATCGTTTCACACAAGCATTTGTACCAGGTTCCGTATTTAAAACGATTACTGGTGCAATTGGTTTGGAAACAAACACTATAAACCCTAAGGAAGAATTTAAAATTCAAGGATTAAAGTGGACAAAAGATTCATCTTGGGGAAATTATTATGTAACACGTGTGAAGGAAGCTAGTCCAATTGATTTTAATAAGGCAATGAAATACTCTGATAATATTTATTTTGCTCAACAAGCTTTGAAAATGGGAAAAGATCAGTATGTAAATGAATTTAAGAAATACGGATTTCATGAAAAATTACCAATCGAATACGAATTTCCTATTTCAATCATTGCAAGAGATGGGATAAAAAATGATATTCAA
The DNA here is from genome assembly GCA_018250355.1 of Bolla brennus. NCBI lineage: Eukaryota > Metazoa > Arthropoda > Insecta > Lepidoptera > Hesperiidae > Bolla > Bolla brennus. The sequence goes on along the minus strand of DWRB01000018.1, from coordinate 5 downwards.
CTAGC